>CADCWY010000007.1:0-38272 GCA_902806535.1 Hypoxylon rickii
ATCGAGGAGGAGGGTGTCGCCCTCCGCGGCCTCTTCATCATCGACCCCCAAGGGCGTCCTCCGCCAGATCACCATCAACGACCTACCCGTCGGTCGCAACGTCGAGGAGACCATCCGCCTCGTCCAGGCATTCCAGTTCACCGACAGCATGGCGAGGTTGCCCGGCAGGCTGGCAGAACAGTAGCAAGGGTTATGAAGGCAGACCCCAAAGGAAGCTTGGAATACTTTGCAGCCAACGGAGACGCGGCCGCGAACGGCAATGGCGAGTCTAAGAAGCGCGCCAGAGTGGAGTAAGCCGGACGGGATCGCCGTTGGAGAAATTGGAGAAGAGAAGGCCACTGACGTAGAGTGGTATCAATCAATCAATAAATACCCGTTTGGTATCTTTCCCAGTACGTGGACAGTACCGGTAAATCTGTACAATATTCATAGACCTCCAGCTCTGAGGCAGGCCAGCAGTGCCCTAATAGTTGAATCGCTTAATTCGCATTCTGCTAATTGACTAACCATTTGGTGTCTGCTTTTGAAGTTGGTGAACTCCACGATGTTAACAAGACCTGGGTTGACCTCAACCTCTGGCAAGCCCCAAGTGCCTAGGTATCATGGGTATCATGGATGACACTCATCCCGCTACCACTGACAACTGCCACATCTACTGTAGGTGTCTGGCAGAACTCTGTCAATATCAATATTATAGCGATTCAGATACCTAGTAGGTTAGGTAGATACATATTCAGCAAAACACCGTTACGTTTAGAATCATGGTGCGGAGAAATTAGGTACCTAGGTACTATAGCAAACCCCTCCCAATAAACCTGAGACAGCCTTGGAAGACAAACGAAAACCAATAACCAGACACCACACTATCACGAACGCAGAACCTTTGCGGCTGCCTCCAAACTCTCCGTCTCTCGGACTAGAGACTGGCGCTGACGTCTGGATGCCGTGTCTTCGCCTGCGATGAGTTCGAGTTGTTCCGGATCAAGAGTCATGATGGAGTCAGGGCTCAGAACCCGAAAGGGGACTCGTCGCTGTCAAGCAGGTAGTAATTGACTACCTGCTGGCAAATCGTATCTGAAGCGCTTCCGCGAGACCTTGTAGTAGCTCATGAGAGTGTCTACGATATCCTCGCAGACTTGCTGCGCATTGTCCTGTCTACGGCATACTGCCGAATCCTCGAGATAGGCACATATTCCTCTTCATCATCGCCCATTGTGATAGCGATGTCCACCAATTTTTCTGACAACCGATCCCTCTCCTTTTCTGCAGGTTCGAATTGAAGTAGTGGTTGAATGTGGCGGGCCTGCCCTGGCGCTCAACCTGAGGGAAAATGAGCATGGTGCATAGCTCGTCGATACGCAACCTGCAGCTTATCGAGGAGAATTATGTCCCATATCTGAGATCCACTTGCGATTCTGGGCATAACGCGGAGAGAAGCCGAGAAATATAATGGTGGACGATCGTAATGGCCTTGCTGACGTGTGACAAGACGATGGGCTCCCACTTTTCCGTTTGTTCCTCGAATACCATGGCCAATATGGTCCCGCTAAACTGAAGCCAGTCAGTAAAATACAGCGCGAAAGTTACGAAGTTCATTACTCACCGTTCCAATCTCGGGGCCAACGACTCGACTCAAACACCTCTTTGACTCGACCTATGACGGTCTGCTCAGATGGGAGTGGGCAACGATAGTTTTCGGTAACGACAAGATCCGATAACTCAGGATACGGAGTCAGCGGAATTCCATCGATAATTTTGTGGTTTGCCTTTGTTGGCATGGGTTCATCAAAGTCACTCCAGTTTTCGACCTCGAAGAATTGCCGTTGGTGGCCTCTGTCCCCATGGTATAGGACAACTCCTCACTTAGCCGGATCATGTTCGTGGCTAGCAGAGACTGGGCTCTGATCTGAAGATCTCGTCGCCAGTGTAATGTCCGTTGAGTGCACATTGCGTTACGGCTTGGAATCTGCTGGCGATCTTCCTAGGTTGCAACCGCTGGGAGCCTTGGTCAGGGCTCCCCAAAGCGTCCAGTTCTCGCTGGCGGCGTCTCAAGCGAGCCTCTACCTCAATCTTGACATGAGGTAGCTCACGCTTAGATATATCCATCAAGAGCTCACGCAAGCGTATTTGTAAAGATGCGATACCACCCGATCGGCCACCGACGACCAAGGTGGGGCAGTGAAGAAGGCCTCCTCGGCAGCAAGTCGATCAGAAATTGTCGAAGAACTATCGTCGGCACTACGGTTCTTCACAACGCAGTATCCGAGGGCTAGTTCGTTACGTTCGCCTCGTACAAGATCGATAACTGCTTGTTGCGTGGCCTTTTCCGTTGCAAGATCCGGCTTGGTCAACACGCCCATCGTTCTCACACCATCCGGGTCAGCCGCCTCGGCCAGCTTCAAAATTTCTGAGTAGCAATGTCAACATTGCATGGTATGACTGCGAGGATGCTATAAACCTGTCAGCCGGCTCATCGATAATGGGAGGGAGACTGACATAGTCCTTGTATTGCTCATATGACTTGACCATGTTTCGGACCATTGTCACATCACTTTCAGTTATAAAGCCCTAGTGAAATGTCAGCAAGCTTCACGCCCTTTTACTGAAGACGCACTAACCCGGAGTTGGGACACGAAAATCCAGGGACGTCGATCACCGTCAGGTAGGCTTGCTATCAAGAGTTAACTAACGAGATCTCAGAGGGACTAAGAAAAACGTACTTCAGGGCCGCTAATTTCAATCTTCAGAATATCTGACTGAAAGCTCCGCCGCCCAAACGCTCACCCGCTTTGTATCCATTTGAAGGCCCATGGCTTGGATTTGGCCTGGAATACATAAGCACAGCATAGACAGAAGGATTAGCAAGACGGTCTACTACCTCTTCGAATATCTCGGCCAAGGTCGTCGTTGTTAATCTCTGTGACCTGCTGCTGGAACTCAGAAGATGCGACTTGAGCTCCTCGTCCGCGTCCGGGCGGGGGATAATGGATATGGAGACACTCTTTTGGCTGTCTCGGGGCAGGTGATCTGAGTCGCGTATCGAGTGCATAGTCCGGGAGCTCGTGGAAGGCCGGTCACACTCTCCAGGACGGAACTTTTCCCGGACGACTGGTCGCCAACTACAATGAGCTGCGAAATTATCAGATGTTATCACCGACAAGAATGGATGGCTTCGCCATCATACCTGAGGAAGAGGAACCATAGCACCGACGTTCAACTCTCTCAGCTTATCCAATCTTGAGTCAGGACAACCTGGTTGCCCAACCCGGTATTTGCGACCATCGTGTCAATAAGAAAGTAGTAATCGTAGGTAATGCTTAGTAGATTTTTAGATGGAAAAAGATGCAGTAAGTTGTAGAGTTTCCTGTCCACGTACTCATACTAAGAAAGCCTGGGGGCCAGCGGGTAATCTATACTCGGAGGCCACGGCCGAAATTCTACACCTTGAATCGGTGCCTACCTACCTCCTACGCGCCCTGAGCATTACGGTCTACAAGATATCTCCTCAAACGGCCAACGCCAACCTACCATCAGTGTTCTAACGCCTAAGTTCAGACCCTTCGACTCGGTTTTACTCGGTTACCTGAGTGGGTATCCACAATGCTTCTACCCGTCTACATCGTTTGCCTGGTCATCGACCGTGGCGAGATCGTTGCACTCGTCCGATATCCGCCCTCAGATCCCCGGTGACAACTCACAATCAAGCCTTCCTAGTCCGAGGTGCGTCGGCTACTGCACGTTTATCTAGGCACCTCATCAAACGGAACAGCACGTGCGGGGAATTATTCACTTCAACCTTGAAGGAAATGTCGAGGCTCCCGTCTAGGCCGGATAGGACACGGGGCGGGTGGATGTCAGAATTTCAACACCTCGCCGACGGCCCGTTGCAGGCACTAGATTCCCGTAAGCCTGGAGCCTATTAGATACACCTATACACACCTACACCCAATTTTAGGTACTAGGTATCTAGTGCCCACTACATGCAAACGACCATCAATTCCCTTGACTTAGGACCCGATTTGCTTTAAAGACTGCCCCCTATTTCAGTATCTAGTAGTTACCTAGTACCTAACTGGTAGACTTTCCATTATGTACTATGTAAGTCTCGAAGGCTCCCAACCTTTCCAAAGCTATCTTTCCTGCGCGTACCGCCGGGCCTACGGCAAAATAACTCTTCCTTATTTAATGGAGGTATTATAGTGACTGAGCCTATCAAGATGCTTCCGACCAGTACTACAAATTACAAACCGTGTCCAGGTAATTACTGGGTACTGGTAGGTATTGGTACCTAGGTACCTAGGCACGTACCTAGCAGTGATTTAAGGGCCGTTGAATAAGTTCAATAATTGGAACTTTGCTAATATGCGTTCCGATGCCAATGTAGCGTTCCGTTCCAATTTTCAAAAACGTTCCAATATTACTTATTTATTTTTTATTTATTTATTTATTTATTTATTTATTAAATAAGCTATATACGGGGTAAACACGTATTAAACAGTCAGTCAGGTCAATTTTTAGGTCAGGTCCAGGTAAGGTATTCAGGTGATAATTTAATCTGGTAATCAGGTAATCCAAGGTAATCTAGGTAATCTAAGGTGATTTATTGGTAAAGTACGCGTTCTATTAATGTATAAGCATTAAATCAATAAAATTTAAATAATAATAAAATAGGTTAATAGATTAATAATAATTAATATTTTATTAGGGGCTAAGCGAAAGGAATTAATAAAAATTTGTAATGTTTATATTATGGTGTTATATGTGGAAGATATATATTTATAAATGCCCAGTATAAATTTTACTTAGAAAAAAAAATAATTAATAGTAAACCTATCAGGTATGTAAAGCATTAAGCCTGGCGATTAATTAATTTACCATTATACTAATAAACGTGCTAATTTTAATACATTTCCAATATTTTAAAAAAGCTAATAATAAGTTTAAGCGATATTTTGGTTAATAACGAACCTATAAAAATTATATCTAATTTAATATAAAATATAAATTTGGAAATTTAATATAGTAATTATTGCCGAATTTTTGTAACGTTCCAACTGGCTTAAGTTTTTTAAATATAATACCCGAGGTGCTTGGTCTAATGTTAATTACCTGTTGATTAATTTAAAGGTTTTAGATAAATTAATATTTTATTTTTACACCATCTAAACAGTTAATATTATTAAATAACCAAATAATAGGATAAATATTTAAACATGTTTATTATTATAAATATAACAAATTTAGTTAAATTTGCTAAATGTTATAAAAATTTAACGATATATTATAATTAATATTATAAATATATAATTAAAAAGTAATTAATTATAAATTAATATTTAATTAATTATTTATTAATTATTAATTAATTAATTAATTATTATATAATTTACGTATATAAATAAATATATTAAATATTATATATTTAATATTAAAATTATATTTATTAATTAAAATTATAAATAATATAAATATTAATAAATATATACGTTTAATAAAAATGATAAATAAAATAAAAATAATAAATTATATTAATAAATATATACTTTTAATAAAAATAATAAGTAAAATAAAAATAATAAATAACGAAATAATAATATTATTATATTTAAAAAATAAAAAAAAATTAATTTAAAAAATAAATTAAAATTTTATTTATATTTTAAATATATAATATATTTTTTAATTAAATATATATTATAAATATATATTATTATTATATAATTATTATTTATTTTATTTTTTTTATAATTAATTAATTATAAATTTTATATTAATTTTTTATTTTATTTATTTTTTTAATTTTAAATTAATTTAATTATTTTTTATTAATATTTTTATAATTTTATTTAAAAATGTTTTTAATTATAATATTAATAAAATTATAATTATTATAAATTTAATAAATATTATTTATTTTTAATTTTTATATAATTATTTTAATATTATTAAATTAATTATTAATTTTTTTTATTAATATTATTTATTTATATTAAATATTAATATAAATAAAAAAATTAATATATAAAATTAAATAATTTTAAAAAAAATTATTTTAAAATAATATTAATAATATAATAAATAATATAATTAATATTAAATTTTAAATTATTTTATAATTTTATTAATTAAAATATTATATATTATTAATAAATATATACGTTTAATAAGAAATAATAAATAAAAAAATAAAATAATAAATAATAAAATAATAATTTTATTATATTTAAAAAAAAAAAAAGAAAAAACTAATTTAAAAAATAAGTAAAATTTTATTTTTATATGTTTTAAATATATAAATATTTTTTTAATTAAATATATATTATATAAATATTATTATTATTATATAATTATTACTTATTTTATTTTTTTTCGTAATTAATTAATTATAAATTTCGTATTAATTTTTATTTTATTTATTTTTTTATTTTAAATTAATTTAATTATTTTTTATAATATTTTTATAATTTTATTTAAAAATATTTTAATATAATAATAAAGTTATAATTATTATAAATTTAATAAATATTATTTATTTTTAATTTTTATATAATTATTTTAATATTATTAAATTAATTATTAATTTTTTTATTAATATTATTTATTTATATTAAATATTAATATAAAAAAAATTAATATATAAAATTAAGAAATTTTAAAAAAAAAATTATTTTAAAATAATATTAATAATATAATAAATAATATAATTAATATTAAACTTTAAATTATTTTATAAATTTTATTAATTAAAATATTATATATTATATATTTATATTTAATAAATAATTAATAAATAATATTTTTAATAATTTATATTTTATTATTTTATTTAATTAATTATTTATTTTTAAAAGTAATAATATAATTAATTTATAAATTAAATTTTAATTATTTATAAATAATTTATTAATAAAAATGTAAAAAATAAAAGTTTTAAAAATTAAAATTAATATAATTAATTTTTTAATTTTTATTATTTATTTATTATTAAATTTTAAAATTAAATATTTTATTTTTTAAGTTTAAATTATAAATATTAAGTTATTATTAAATAATTAAAAGTAGTTTTAAATTAATAAATTAATAAAATATAAATTTTATAAGTTTATTATTTAATAAATTTTTAATTATATTTAAAAATTTAAAATTTAATAAATTAAATTTTTCGGTTTAATTTTTTATATAATAAATATAACGTAATTTTTTATAAATATTAATATAAAAATTGTTAAAATTTTTAATTTTTTTATTTAAGATTTTTTAAAGGTATATTTTAATTTTAATTTTTATAAATGTTTTATTTTTAATAATAAAATTTATTAATATTAATATTAAAAATATTATTTATTTAAAAATTAATAAATTTAAAAGTTTTAATTTTATTATAAATAAATATAAATTAAATATTAATAATTTTATATATAATTATTAATAATAATATAAATATATTTTAAATTAATACGTTTTAAATTTAATAAAATTATATAAAATTTAATAATATATAATAATATTTTTTAAAATATTTATTTTTAATTTAATAAATAAATATATAAAATTATTTTTATATTAATATAATAAATTAAATATAAATTATAATAATATTTTAAATTATAATTTTATTTTTAATAATATAATATAAACGTTAAAATAAATATTAAACATTAATTAATTTTTTAAATAATAAATATATACGTTATAATAAATTTTTTATTAAAATTATTATAATTTTAAATTATTAATTATAATTTTTATAAAATTAAAATATTTTTATTTTTAATTTTATAAATTATATGTAATTTAAAAATTATCGTATTTTAATAAATTATTAAATTATATATTTTAAATTATAAAATATCTTTTAAAAATAAAATATTTAATTTTTTATATTTAAATTTTATACGGTTTATTTATTTAATATATTATTTTTCCGTTTACGTAAAACTTTAATATTAAAAAAAGTTATTTTTTTATTATAAAATATAAAGCCGTAATATAAAAAAATTATTTATATATAAAATTTTTTTTTAATATAATTATATAATTATTAAAATTAAAATTAATTTAAATAATTAAATTTTAATTTTTATAAGTTATAACGTTTTTTAAAATTAAATATATAATTTAATATAAATATTTTTAAAAATTAAAATATTATTTAATACGTTAAAATAATAATAATATTTTATTAATAATAATAATAATTTTATAAAATTTTTTTATTTATTTTTTAAATAAAAAACTTATTTTTATTAAAAACGATATAAAAAATGTTTATAAATATTTAAATCGTTTTTATATTTAAAACGTTTTTAATTAATTATTATATTTTTAATTTTTAATTTTTATTATTATTTTTAAATAATTTAAACTTTTTAAATTTAAGTTAAAATTAATAATAAATTTATATTAATTTTAAAGTATATATTAAATATAAATAAAATAAAAATAAATTTATTAAAATTAATAATATTATTTATTATTTTTATTATTATTTAAAATTAAAATATATTAAAATTAAATTTTTAAAATTTATTATTTATAATTTTATAAATTTATTATATAAAATTATAATATTTTTAACTTTATTAATTAATTAATATATTTTATTAAAATTTAATAATAAATAATTTTTATAATATAAGCTTTATTTTTAAATTTAATATTATTAAAATTAATATTAATATTATAAATAATAATATTAAAAAGTTTAAAATAAATATTAATTTAATATTATTTAAATATTTTTAAGTTTTTTTAATAAAAGATTTTTAAAAATATATTATTTAAAATTTATAATTATATTAATAATATAAAATATAAATTATTTATTTAAATATATAACGTTAATAATTATTTTATAATTAAAATTTATATTAAAGTTTTTAAATTAAATTTAAACTTTTAAAAACTTTATTTTTAATTTAATAATAATAATAAAATTTATTAATTTTTTAATATTATTAATTTTAATATTATAATTAATTTTATTTAAAAATTATATAATTTAATAATTAATAAATAATTAAAATAAATATAAAAATATTATAATTTTATTTTTATAAAAAAAATAATATTTTTAAATAAAATTATAAATATTTTTATTTTTAAATAATATTAATTATAATATTATTTTTATATATTAATTAATTAATAATATTATTAAAATAAATTTTAATTAATTTATATTTTAAATAAAAATAAAAATAAAATATTAATATTTATAATATAAAAATTTATATAATTAAATAAAATATTAATAATAATAATTTTAAAAATTTTATAAATTATTTATTATTAAAATAAATATTAATTTTATTAATATAAATATTATTTATTTTTAAATATTTATTAAAATATTTTTAATAAAAATTAAATATTAACTTTTTAATTATAAAAATATAAATAATTTTTATATTAAATATAATTTTTAAAAATATTTTTTATATATTAATTTAAAAAAAATATATTATTAAAAACTAATTTATTTAATAAAATATATAAATTATATAATATTAAAATATTTAATTAAATAAATAAATTATAATTAAAAATAAATTATTATTATTTTTAAAATTTATTTTTAATTTAATTATTATATTTTTTAATTTTATTTTAAATTAAAATTATTAAATTTTTTATAATTAATTAAAAATATTATATAATTTTATTAAAAAAACCTTATTTAATTTTTTAATTTTTTAATTTTTTATATTTTTATTTAAAATATTTAATAAATTAATATTTTTTTTTTTATAAATTTAATAATATTATTTTATATTTTTAAATTTTATTTAATATTATATTTTTTTTTTATTTATATAATATTTTTAATTAATATAATATTAATAATTTTTTTATTTTTATTATTATTATTATATTTATAATTATATTATTTAATTATTTTTATAATTTTATAAATTTTAATAAATATTTAAAATTTATTAATTAAATTTTAAATTTTAATAAAAGTTTAAATAAAATATATTATAATTAAAATATAATTAATAAATATAATAAATAACGATAATAAATTATTATTTTTTTTAAATTTAAAACCGAAAACTTATTAATATAAAAAAATTTATTAAAAATATTTATAATATTTTAAATTATTTTATTTATATTTTTTTATTAATTTTAATATTAAAAAATATAATTATAATTTAATTATAATAATATTAAATCTTATTTTATTTAATATTAAAATAATGTTTTATAATTAAATATATATTTATAAAATATTAATAATAAAAAATATTATAAAAAAATATAAAATTATTTTATTAAAAAATTATTAAAATATAATATAAAATTAAGTTTATTATATTTTATAATATAATAAATATTAAAAAAAAATAGAATTTATTTTTAAAAATATTATAAAATTTACCGATATAATTATTTTTATTATTTTAAACTTTTTAAAGTAATTAATAATAATTAAAAATATATTTTATTAAAATTTATATTAAAAAATATTATAATAATTATTACTTAAATAATTACCGATAAATATTAAAATTTATTATTAATAATTATTTATTAATATAAATAATTAAATTATTTAAAAAAAAAAATTATAATTTTATTAAATTAATTTTATTTTTTAATATAACGTTTAAAAATATTATTTAAATTATATATAAATTATTTATTAATAATTTAAAGGTTTAATAATGTTTTTTAATATAATAAATTAAAATATTTACTTTTATTATTTTATTAAAAATTATATCTTTAATTATTACTTTATAAATTTATAAAAAATATTAAATTATAAAATAATTAAAAGGTAAAAAAAATATTAATAATTTTAAAAAAATTAAAGGAAAAAAAAGGTAAAATTATTTATTAAATTTATTTTAATTAATTAATAATTAAAAAAAAAAAAATTTAAAAAGGTTAATTAATTAAATTTTATAATTAATTTAAAAATAATATATAAAATAATAAAATAAATTATTAAAAATAAATAAAATAAATAATAAAAATATTAAACGTTTAAATAATAAAAATAATAATTAATTAAAAAAGGTTTAACCGAATAATAAATAAATTAAAATTATAATTTTAATTTATTAAAATTAAAAATTTATAAAAAATAATTAATATCGTTATTTATATTTATTTTATTATTTATAATTTAAAATAAATTAAATCTAATTTTATATAATATATAAATATTTTTATATTAATATATTAAATTATTTTTATTAAGTTTTATTAATTTATTAAATTTTATTATAATAAATTATATATTTTAAAAAAAATTAATAAATTTTTTAAAATAATTAAAGTTATATTATTTTACGTAAATATTTTATTATATTAATATATTTTATAATATTAATTATAATAATTTTAATATTTAAAAAATTTAATAATTTAAATTTTATAAAATATTTTAAATATATATTAAATATTTTTTATTTATTATAAACATAATTAATATTTTATTAATTATTTTAAAATTTATTAATTTATAAATATTTAAATATTTTTTATTTTTAATTATTTATTTAATATTAAAAATTAATTATTATTTTATAATTATAAATTAAATTATTATTTAAAAATAATAAATTAATTAAAATATATAAAATAAATTATTTAATTTATTTATATTTTTTAAACGATAAAATTATTATTAAATTATAATTTAAAATTATATTAAAAATTTATTTATATTATTATAATAAAAATTAAAATTAAAAAAATAAAAAATAATAAAAAAATTTAAATTTTATTAAAAAACTTAAATAAATTATAAAAAAAATTATTAAGTTTTTATTATAAATAAAATAATAAAAATTAATTATTAATATTACATATATTATTATAATAAAATTTTTTAAATTATTATAATAATAATTTTTTTAATTTTATTAATTTATATTATTAATTTTAATAATATTAATTAATATTAATAAATATATACGTTTAATAAAAATAATAAATAAAAAAATAAAAATAATAAATAACGAAATAATAATTTTATTATATTTAAAAAATAAAAAAAATTAATTTAAAAATAATCGAAAATTTTATTTTTTATATATTTTAAATATATAAATATTTTTTTTAATTAAATATATACCGTATAAATATATATTATTATATAATTATTATTTATTTTATTTTTTTTAATTAATTAATTATAAATTTATATTAATTTTAATTTTAATTATTTTTTAATATTAAGTTAATTTAATTATAATCGTTTAATAAAAATAATAAATAAAAAAAAATAAAAATAATAAATTATAAAATAATAATTTTATTATATTTAAAAAAAATAAAAAAATTAATTTAAAAAATAAATAAAAAATTTTATTTTTTATATGTTTTAAATATATAAATATTTTTTTTAATTAAATATATATTATATAAATACGTATTATTATATAATTATTAATTATTTTATTTTATTTTTATAATTAATTAATTATATTAATTTTATTTTATTTATTATTTTAATTTTAAATTAATTTAATTATATTTTATTAATATTTTATAATTTATTTAAAATATTTTAATTATTAATAAATACGTACGTTTAATAATAAATAATAATTAAAATAAAAATAATAAATTTTAAAATAATTATTTATTTGTAAAAATAAAATAAAAATTAATTTAAAAAATAATTTAAAAATTTATTTTTTATATTTTAAATATAAATATTTTTTTAATTAAATACGTATCGTATAAATACGTATTATTATTATATAACTATTATTAATTATAATATTAATAAAATTATAATATTATAAATTTAATAAATATTATTTATTTTTAATTTTTATATAATTATTTTAATATTATTAAATTAATTATTAATTTTTTTATTAATATTATTTATTTATATTAAATATTAATATAAAAAAAATTAATATATAAAATTAATAAATTTTAAAAAAAAAATCGCTTTAAAATAATATTAATAATATAATAAATAATATAATTAATATTAAATTTAAATATTTTATAAATTTTATTAATTAAAATATTATATATTATACGTTTATATTTAATAAATAATTAATAAATAATATTTTTAATAATTTATATTTTATTATTTTATTTAATTAATTATTTATTTTAAAAATAATAATATAATTAATTTATAAATTAAAATTTTAATTATTTAAAATAATTTATTAATAAAAATATAAAAACGAAAATTTAAAAATTAAAATTAATATAATTAAATTTTTAATTTTTATTATTTATTTATTATTAAATTTTAAAATTAATATTTTTTAATTTTAAATTTAAATTATAAATATTAAATTATTATTAAATAATTAAAAATAGCTTTAAATTAATAAATTAATAAAATATAAATTTTATAAATTTATTATTTAATAAATTTTTTAATTATATTTAAAATTTAAAATTTAATAAATTAAATTTTTAAATTAAATTTTTATATAATAAATATAAATAATTTTTCGTAAATATTAATATAAAAGCTTAAAATTTTTTAATTTTTTATTTAAAATTTTTTAATAATTAATTTTAATAAAAATTATAATTAAAAATATAAATAATAATTATTAAATAATAATTTATTATATTTAAAAATAAAAAAAAAAATTAATTAAGGAATATTTTAAAATTTTATATATATAATTTAATAATAAATATTTTTTTATAAATATTAATATAATTAATAAAATTATTATTTAATTATTAAAATTTTTTAAAGGCATATTTTAATTTCGGCTTTTATAAATATTTTATTTTAATAATAAAAATTTATTAATATTAATATTAAAAATATTATCCGTTTAAAAATCGATAAATTTAAAAATTTTAATTTTATTATAAATAAATATAAATTAAACGTTAATAATTTTATATATAATTATTATTAATAATAACGTAAATATATTTTAAATTAATATATTTTAAATTTAATAAAATTATATTAAAAATTTAATAATATATAATAATATTTTTTAAAATATTTATTTTTTAATTTAATAAATAAACATATAAAAATTATTTTTTATATTAACGTAATAAATTAAATATAAATTATAATAATATTTTAAATTATAACTTTTATTTTTAATAATATAATATAAACGTTAAAATAAATATTAAACGTTAATTAATTTTTTAAATAATAAATATATATATTATAATAAATTTTTATTAAAATTATTATAATTTTAAATTATTAATTATAATTTTTTATAAAAGTTAAAATTTTTTATTTTTAATTTTATAAATTATATATAATTTAAAAATTATCGTATTTTAATAAATTATTAAATCGTATATTTTAAATTATAAAATACTTTTTTAAAAATAAAATATTTAATTTTTTATATTTAAATTTTATATAATTTATTTAATATAATTATTTTTTATTTATATAAAACTTTAATATTAAAATAAATTATTTTTTTTTTATTATAAAATATAAAGTTACGATAAAAAAAAATCGTTTATATATATAATTTTTTAATATAATTATATAATTATTAAAATTAAAAATTAATTTAAATAATTAAACTTTTAATTTTTTATAAATTATAATATTTTTAAAATTAAATATATAATTTAATATAAATATTTTTAAAAAATTAAAATATCGTTTAATATATTAAAAATAATAATAATATTTTTATTAATAACGGTAATAATTTTATAAAAGTTTTTTATTTACCTTTTTTAATAAATAAAAACTTATTTTTATTAAAAATAATATAAAAAGTTTTTATAAATATTTAAACTATTTTTATATTTAAAACGTTTTTAATTAATTATTATATTTTTAATTTTTTAATTTTTATTATTATTTTTTAAATAATTTAAGCTTTTTAAGTTTAAGTTAAAATTAATAATAAATTTATATTAATTTTAAAATATATGTTAAATATAAATAAAATAAAAATAAATTTATTAAAATTAATAATATTATTTATTATTTTATTATTATTTAAAATTAAAATATATTAAAATTAAATTTTAAAATTTATTATTTATAATTTTATAAGTTTATTATATAAAATTATAATATTTTTTAACTTTATTAATTAATTAATATATTTTATTAAAATTTAATAATAAATAATTTTATAATATAAGCTTTATTTTTAAATTTAATATTATTAAAATTAATACCGGCGTTATAAATAATAATATAAAAGTTTAAAATAAATATTAATTTAATATTATTTAAATATTTTTTAATTTTTTAATAAAAAATTTTTAAAAATATATTATTTAAAATTTATAACCGTATTAATAATATAAAATATAAATTATTTATTTAAATATATAATGTTAATAATTATTTATAATTAAAATTTATATTAAAATTTTTTAAATTAAATTTAAATTTTAAAAATTTTATTTTTAATTTAATAATAATAATAAAATTTATTAATTTTTTTTAATATTATTAATTTTAATATTATAATTAATTTTATTTAAAAATTATATAATTTAATAATTAATAAATAATTAAAATAAATATAAAAACGTTATAATTTTATTTTCGTAAAAAAATAATATTTTTAAAAATAAAATTATAAATATTTTATTTTTTAATAATATTAATTATAATATTATTTTTATATATTAATTAATTAATAATATTATTAAAATAAATTTTTAATTAATTTATATTTTAAGCGAAAATAAAAATAAAATATTAATATTTATAATATAAAAATTTATATAATTAAATAAAATATTAATAATAATAATTTTAAAAATTTTATAAGTTATTTATTATTAAAATAAATATTAATTTTATTAATATAAATATTATTTATTTTTAAACATTTATTAAATATTTTTTAATAAAAATTAAATATTAATTTTTCGATTTATAAAAATATAAGTAATTTTTATATTAAATATAATTTTTTAAAAAATATTTTTTATATTAATTTAAGAAAAAATATTATTAAAATTAATTTATTTAATAAAAATATACGGTTATATAATATTAAAATATTTAATTAAATAAATAAGTTATAATTAAAAATAAATTATCGTTATTTTTAAAATTTATTTTTAATTTAATTATTATATTTTTTAATTTTATTTTAAGTTAAAATTATTAAATTTTTTATAATTAATTAAAATATTATGTAATTTTTATTAAAAAATTTTATTTAATTTTTAATTTTTTTAATTTTTTACGTTTTTATTTAAAATATTTAATAAATTAATATTTTTTTTATAAATTTAATAATATTATTTTTATATTTTTAAATTTTATTTAACATTATATTTTTTTTTTTATTTATTTTATAATATTTTTAATTAATATAATATTAATAATTTTTTTATTTTATTATTATTATTATATTTATAATTATATTATTTAATTATTTTATAATTTTATAAATTTTAATAAACGTTTAAAATTTATTAATTAAATTTTTAAATTTTAATAAAATTTAAATAAAATATATTATAATTAAAATATAATTTAATAAATATAATAAATAACGGTAATAAATTATTATTTTTTTTAAATTTAAAACTAAAGTTTATTAATATAAGAAAGTTTATTAAAAATATTTATAATATTTTAAATTATTTTTATTTATATTTTTTTATTAATTTTAATATTAAAAAATATAATTATAATTTAATTATAATAATATTAAATTTATTTTATTTAATATTAAAATAATATTTTATAATTAAATATATATTTATAAAATATTAATAATAAAAATATTATAAAAAAATATAAAATTATTTTATCGAAAAAAATTATTAAAAATATAATATAAAATTAAGTTTATTATATTTTTATAATATAATAAATATTAAAAAAAAAACGGAATTTATTTTTAAAAATATTATAAAATTTATTAATATAATTATTTTTATTATTTTAAGCTTTTTAAAATAATTAATAATAATTAAAAATATATTTTATTAAAAATTTATATTAAAAAATATTATAATAATTATTATTTAAATAATTATAATAAATATTAAAATTTATTATTAATTATTTATCGATATAAATAATTAAACCGTTTAAAAAAAAAATTATTTTTATTAAATTAATTTTATTTTTTTAATATAACGTTTAAAAATACCGTTTAAATTATATATAAATTATTTATTAATAGTTTAAAAGTTTAATAATATTTTTAATATAATAAATTAAAATATTTACTTTTATTATTTTATTAAAAGTTATACTTTTAATTACCATTTATAAATTTATAAAAAATAAAAATTATAAAATAATTAAAAGATAAAAAATATTAATAATTTCGAAAAATCGAAAAAAAAAAAATAAAATTATTTATTAAATTTATTTTAATTAATTAATAATTAAAAAGAAAAAAAGTTTAAAAAATTAATTAATTAAATTTTACGATTAATTTAAAATAATATATAAAATAATAAAAATAAATTATTAAAGTAAATAAAATAAATAATAAAAATATTAAACGTTTAAATAATAAAAATAATAATTAATTAAAAAAAATTTAATTAAAATAATAAATAAGTTAAAATTATAACCTTAATTTATTAAAATTAAAAGATTTATAAAAATAATTATATATTATTATTTATATTTATTTTATTATTTATAATTTAAAGTAAATTAAATTTAATTTTATATAATATATAAATATTTTTTATATTAATATATTAAATTATTTTCGTTAAATTTTTATTAATTTATTAAAATTTTATTATAATAAATTATATATTTTAAAAAAATTAATAAATTTTTTAAAATAATTAAAATTATATTATTTTATATAAAAATATTTTATATTAATATATTTTATAATATTAATTATAATAATTTTAATATTTAAAAAAGTTTAATAATTTAAATTTTATAAAATATTTTAAATATATATTAAATATTTTTTTATTATATAAATATAATTAATATTTTTATTAATTATTTTAAAATTTATTAATTTATAAATATTTAAATATTTTTTATTTTTAAATTATTTATTTAATATTAAAAATTAATTATTATTTTATAATTATAAAATTAAATTATTATTTAAAAATAATAAATTAATTAAAAATATATAAAATAAATTATTTAATTCGTTTATATTTTTTTTAATAATAAAGTTATTATTAAATTATAACTTTAAAATTATATTAAAAATTTATTTATATTATTATAAAAAAATTAAGGCTAAAAATAAAAAAAATAATAAAAAAAATTTAAATTTTATTAAAAACTTAAATAAATTATAAAAATAAAAAAATTAAGCTTTATTATAAATAAAACGGTAAAAATTAATTATTAATATTATATATATTATTATAATAAATTTTTTAAATTATTATAATAATAATTTTTTTAATTTTATTAATTTATATTATTAATTTAATAATATTAATTAATATTAATAAATATATATATTTAATAAAAATAATAAATAAAAAAATAAAAATAATAAATAATAAAATAATAATTTTATTATATTTAAAAAATTAATTTAAAAATAAATAAAAAAACTTTATTTTTATATATTTTAAATATATAAATATTTTTTTTAATTAAATATATACCGTATAAATACATATTATTATTATATAATTATTAATTTTTTATATATTATATATTTATATTTAATAAATAATTAATAAATAATATTTTTAATAATTTATATTTTATTATTTTATTTAATTAATTATTTATTTTTAAAAACGATAATATAATTAATTTATAAATTAAAATTTTAATTATTTATAAATAATTTATTAATAAAAATTTAAAATTAAAATTTTAAAAATTAAGATTAATATAATTAAGTTTTAATTTTATTATTTATTTATTATTAAATTTTAAAATTAATATTTTTATTTTTTAAATTTAAATTATAAATATTAAATTATTATTAAATAATTAAAATAATTTTAATTAATAAATTAATAAAATATATATTAATAAATATATATATATTAAATAAAATAATAAATAAAAAATAAAAATAATAAATAACGAAATAATAATTTTATTATATTTAAAAAAAAACTAATTTAAAAATAAATAAAAACTTTTATTTTTTATATATTTTAAATATATAAATATTTTTTTAATTAAATATATATTATATAAATATATATTATTATTATATAATTATTATTTATTTTATTTTTTTTATAATTAATTAATTATAAATTTTATATTAATTTTTCGTTTTATTTATTTTTTTAATTTTAAATTAATTTAATTATTTTTAATTAATATTTTTATAACTTTATTTAAAAATACTTTAATTATAATATTAATAAAATTATAATTATTATAAATTTAATAAATATTATTTATTTTTTAATTTTTATATAATTATTTTAATATTATTAAATTAATTATTAACTTTTTTTATTAATATTATTTATTTATATTAAATATTAATATAAAAAAAAATTAATATATAAAATTAAAAATTTTAAAAAAAAATCGTTTTAAAATAATATTAATAATATAATAAATAATATAATTAATATTAAACCTTTAAATTATTTTATAAATTTTATTAATTAAAATATTATATATACGTTTTATATTTAATAAATAATTAATAAATAATATTTTTAATAATTTATATTTTATTATTTTATTTAATTAATTATTTATTTTTAAAAATAATAATATAATTAATTTATAAATTAAAATTTTAATTATTTATAAATAATTTATTAATAAAAACATAAAAATAAAAATTTTAAAAATTAAAATTAATATAATTAAATTTTTAATTTTATTATTATTATTTATTATTAAATTTTAAAATTAAATATTTTTATTTTTTTAAATTAAATTATAAATATTAAACTATTATTAAATAATTAAAAATAATTTTAATTAATAAATTAATAAAATATAAATTTTATAAATTTATTATTTAATAAATTTTTTAATTATATTTAAAATTAAAATTTAATAAATTAAATTTTTCGATTTAACTTTTTATATAATAAATATAACGTAATTTTTTTATAAATATTAATATAAAAACCATTAAAATCTTTAATTTTTTATTTAAAATTTTTTAAAGGTATATTTTAATTTTAACTTTTATAAATACTTTATTTTTAATAATAAAAAATTATTAATATTAATATTAAAAATATTATTCGTTAAAAACTAATAAATTTAAAAAGTTTTAATTTTATTATAAATAAATATAAATTAAACGTTAATAATTTTATACGTAATTATTATTAATAATAATATAAATATATTTTAAATTAATATATTTTAAATTTAATAAAATTATATAATAATTTAATAATATATAATAATATTTTTTAAAATATTTATTTTTTAATTTAATAAATAAATATATAAAAATTATTTTATATTAATGTAATAAATTAAATATAAATTATAATAATATTTTAAATTATAACTTTTATTTTTAATAATATAATATAAATATTAAAATAAATATTAAATATTAATTAATTTTTAAATAATAAATATATATATTATAATAAATTTTTTATCAAAATTATTATAATTTTAAATTATTAATTATAATTTTTTAAAAAGTTAAAATATTTTTATTTTTAATTTTATAAATTATATATAATTTAAAAATTATTATATTTTAATAAATTATTAAATTATATATTTTAAATTATAAAATACTTTTAAAAATAAAATATTTAATTTTTTATATTTAAAATTTCGTATAATTTATTTAATATAATTATTTTTTATTTATATAAAACTTTAATATTAAAATAAAATTATCTTTTTTTTTATTATAAAATATAAAGTATAATATAAAAAAATCATTTATATATATAAAATTTTTTTTTTTAATATAATTATATAATTATTAAAATTAAAAATTAATTTAAATAATTAAACTTTTAATTTTTTATAAATTATAATATTTTTAAAATTAAATATATAATTTAATATAAATATTTTTAAAAATTAAAATACCATTTAATACGTTAAAATAATAATAACATTTTTATTAATAATAATAATAACTTTATAAAAGCTTTTTATTACTTTTTTAATAAATAAAAACTTTATTTTATTAAAAATAATATAAAAAACATTTTATAAATATTTAAACCATTTTTATATTTAAAACATTTTAATTAATTATTATATTTTTAACTTTTTAATTTTTATTATTACTTTTTAAATAATTTAAACCTTTTAAATTTAAATTAAAATTAATAATAAATTTATATTAATTTTAAAATATACGTTAAATATAAATAAAATAAAATAAATTTATTAAAATTAATAATATTATTAATTATTTTTACCATTATTTAAAATTAAAATATATTAAAATTAAATCTTTAAAATTTATTATTTATAATTTTATAAATTTATTATATAAAATTATAATATTTTTAACTTTATTAATTAATTAATATATTTTATTAAAACTTAATAATAAATAATTTTTATAATATAAGCTTTATTTTTAAATTTAATATTATTAAAATTAATATTAATATTATAAATAATAACATTAAAAAATTTAAAATAAATATTAATTTAATATTATTTAAATATTTCTTAAATTTTTTAATAAAAAATTTTTTAAAAACGTATTATTTAAAAATTTATAACCGTATTAATAATATAAAATATAAATTATTTATTTAAATATATAACATTAATAATTATTTCGTAATTAAAATTTATATTAAAATTTTTAAATTAAATTTAAACTTTTAAAAACCTTATTTTAATTTAATAATAATAATAAAATTTATTAATTTTTTAATATTATTAATTTTAACGTTATAATTAATTTTATTTAAAAATTATATAATTTAATAATTAATAAATAATTAAAATAAGTATAAAAATATTATAATTTTATTTTAATAAAAAATAATATTTTTAAAATAAAATTATAAATATTTTTATTTTAAATAATATTAATTATAATATTATTTTTATATATTAATTAATTAATAACTTTATTAAAATAAATTTTTAATTAATTTATATTTTAAATAAAAATAAAAATAAAATATAATATTTATAATATAAAATTTATATAATTAAATAAAATATTAATAATAATAATTTAAAAATTTTATAAATTATTTATTATTAAATAAATATTAACTTTACCGGTATAAATATTATTTATTTTTAAATATTTATTAAAATATTTTTAATAAAATTAAATATTAACTTTTTAACCGTAAAAATATAAATAATTTTATATTAAATATAATTTTTAAAACATTTTTATATATTAATTTAAAAAAAATATTATTAAAAATTAATTTATTTAATAAAAATATATAATTATATAATATTAAAATATTTAATCGAATAAATAAATTATAATTAAAAATAAATTATTATTATTTTTAAAATTTATTTTTAATTTAATTATTATATTTTTTTATTTTATTTTAAATTAAAATTATTAAATCTTTTATAATTAATTAAAAATATTACGTAATTTTATTAAAAACTTATTTAACTTTTTAATTTTTCCTAATTTTTTTATATTTTATTTAAAATATTTAATAAATTAATATTTTTTTATAAATTTAATAATATTATTTTTATATTTTTAAAATTTATTTAACATTATATTTATTTTTTTATTTATTTTATAATATTTTAATTAATATAATATTAATAATTTTTATTTTTATTATTATTATTATATTTATAATTATATTATTTAATTATTTTATAATTTTATAAATTTTAATAAACGTTTAAAACTTATTAATTAAATTTTTAAACTTTAATAAAAATTTAAATAAAATATATTATAATTAAAATATAATTTAATAAATATAATAAATAATAATAATAAATTATTATTTTTTTTTAAATTTAAAACCAAAATTTATTAATATAAAAAATTTATTAAAAATATTTATAATATTTTTAAATTATTTTTATTTACGTTTTTTTATTAATTTTAATATTAAAAATATAATTATAATTTAATTATAATAATATTAAATTTTATTTTATTTAATATTAAAATAACATTTTATAATTAAATATATATTTATAAAATATTAATAATAAAAACATTATAAAAAATATAAAGCTTATTTACTAGAAAAATTATTAAAAATAACATAAAATTAAATTTATTATATTTTTATAATATAATAAATATTAAAAAAACGAAACTTATTTTTAAAAATATTATAAAATTTATTAATATAATTATTTTTATTATTTTAAACTTTTTAAAATAATTAATAATAATTAAAAAATATATTATTAAAAATTATATTAAAAAATATTATAATAATTATTATTTAAATAATTACCGATAAATATTAAACTTATTATTAATAATTATTTATTAATATAAATAATTAAACGTTTAAAAAAAATCGTAATTTTATTAAATTAATTTTATTTTTTAATATAACGTTTAAAAATATCGTTAATTATATATAAATTATTTATTAACGGTTTAAAGGTTTAATAACGTTTTTTAATATAACGGATTAAAATATTTATTTTATTATTTTATTAAAATTATATTTTAATTATTATTTTATAAATTTATAAAAATAAAAAATTATAAAATAATTAAGGAATAAAAAAAATATTAATAATTTTAAAAAAACCGGAAGGAAAAAAAAAAAGGATTATTTATTAAATTTATTTTTAATTAATTAATAATTAAAAAAGGAAAAAAAGTTTAAAAAAGTTAATTAACTAAATTTTATAATTAATTTAAAATAATATATAAAATAATAAAATAAATTATTAAAAGTAAATAAAATAAATAATAAAAATATTAAACATTTAAATAATAAAAATAATAATTAATTAAAAAAAATTTTACCGAAATAATAAATAAATTAAAATTATAACTTTAATTTATTAAAATTAAAAAATTTATAAAAAAATTATTATCGTTATTTATATTTATTTTATTATTTATAATTTAAAATAAACCGGATTTAATTTCGTATAATATATAAATATTTTTATATTAATATATTAAATTATTTTTATTAAACTTTATTAATTTATTAAAATTTTATTATAATAAATTATATATTTAAAAAATTAATAAATTTTTAAAATAATTAAAATTATATTATTTTATATAAATATTTTATTATATTAATATATTTTATAACGTTAATCGTAATAATTTTAATATTTAAAAAAATTAATAATTTAAATTTTATAAAATATTTTAAATATATATTAAATATTTTTTTTATTATATAAACGTAATTAATATTTTTATTAATTATTTTAAAATTTATTAATTTTATAAATATTTAAATATTTTTTATTTTTAAATTACTTATTTAATATTAAAATTAATTATTATTTTATAACCGTAAAATTAAATTATTATTTAAAATAATAAATTAATTAAAAATATACGAAATAAATCATTTAATTTATTTATATTTTTTAAATAATAAAATTATTATTAAAATTATAATTTTAAAATTATATTAAAAAACTTATTTATATTATTATAAAAAATTAAAGTTAAAAATAGGAAAAATAATAAAAAAAAAATTTAAATTTTATTAAAAAACTTAAATAAATTATAAAAAAAAAAGTTAAATTTTATTATAAATAAAATAATAAAAAATTAATTATTAATATTACATATATTATTATAATAAAATTTTTAAATTATTATAATAATAACTTTTTATTTTATTAATTTATATTATTAATTTTAATAATATTAATTAATATTAATAAATATATACATTAAATAAAAATAATAAATAAAAATAAAAATAATAAATGGTAAAATAATAATTTTATTATATTTAAAAAAAAAAAAAAAAATTAATTTAAAAAGTAAATAAAAACTTTATTTTTATATATTTTAAATATATAAATATTTTTTTAATTAAATATATATCGTATAAATATATATTATTATTATATAATTATTAATATAAGTTTTATAAATTTATTATTTAATAAATTTATTAATTATATTTAAAAATTTAAAATTTAATAAATTAAATTTTAATTTTAATTTTTATATAATAAATATAACAATAATTTTTATAAATATTAATATAAAAGTTATTAAAATTTTTAATTTTTTATTTAAGATTTTTTAAAATATATTTAATTTAAACTTTTATAAATATTTATTTTTAATAATAAAAATTTTAATATTAATATTAAAATATTATTTATTTAAAATTAATAAATTTAAAAAATTTTAATTTTATTATAAATAAATATAAATTAAATGTTAATAATTTTATACGTAATTATTATTAATAATAATGTAAATATATTTTAAATTAATATATTTTAAATTTAATAAAATTATATAATAATTTAATAATATATAATAATGTTTTTAAAATATTTATTTTTAATTTAATAAATAAATATATAAAATTATTTTTATATTAATATAATAAATTAAATATAAATTATAATAATATTTTAAATTATAATTTTATTTTTTAATAATATAATATAAATATTAAAATAAATATTAAACGTTAATTAATTTTTTAAATAATAAATATATATATTATAATAAATTTTTATTAAAATTAATATAATTTTAAATTATTAATTATAATTTTTTTATAAATAAAGGTATTTTTATTTTAATTTTATAAATTATACGTAATTTAAAATTATTATATTTTAATAAATTATAAAATTATATATTTAAAATTAAAAATAATTTTTAAAAATAAAGTATTTAATTTTTTATATTAAAATTTTATATAAATTATTTAATATAATTATTTTTTATTATATAAAAACTTTAATATTAAAATAAAGTTATCCTTTTTTTATTATAAAATATAAAGTTATAATATAAAAAAATTATTTATATATATAAAATTTTTTTAATATAATTACGTAATTATTAAAATTAAAAATTTTTAAATAATTAAACTTTTAATTTTTTATATAAGTTATAATATTTTTTAAAATTAAATATATAATTTAATATAAATATTTTTAAAAATTAAAATATTATTTAATATATTAAAAATAATAATAATATTTTTATTAATAATAATAATAATTTTATAAAAGCTTTTTATTTATTTTTTTTTAATAAATAAAAATTTCGTTTTTATTAAAAATAATATAAAAATATTTTATAAATATTTAAGCCGTTTTATATTTAAAATATTTTTAATTAATTATTATATTTTTAACTTTTTAATTTTTATTATTATTTTTAAATAATTTAAATTTTTAAATTTAAATTAAAATTAATAATAAATTTATATTAATTTTAAAATATACGTTAAATATAAATAAAATAAAAAATAAATTTTTAAAATTAATAATATTATTTATTATTTTTACCGTTATTTAAAATTAAAATATATTAAAATTAAATCTTTAAAATTTATTATTTATAATTTTATAAATTTATTATATAAAATTATAATATTTTTAATTTTATTAATTAATTAATATATTTTTATTAAAATTTAATAATAAATAATTTTATAATATAAACTTTATTTTAAATTCGATATTATTAAAATTAATATTAACGTTATAAATAATAACGTTAAAAATTTAAAATAAATATTAATTTAATATTATTTAAATATTTCTTAAATTTTTTAATAAAAATTTTTTAAAAATATATTATTTAAAAACTTATAACCGTATTAATAATATAAAATATAAATTATTTATTTAAATATATAACATTAATAATTATTTTATAATTAAAATTTATATTAAAATTTTTTAAGTTAAACTTAAACTTTTAAAAACTTTATTTTAATTTAATAATAATAATAAAATTTATTAATTTTTTAATATTATTAATTTTAATATTATAATAATTTTATTTAAAAAATATATAATTTAATAATTAATAAATAATTAAAATAAATATAAAAACATTATAATTTTATTTTAATAAAAAAAATAATATTTTTAAAATAAAATTATAAATATTTTATTTTAAATAATATTAATTATAATACGTTTTATATATTAATTAATTAATAATAATTAAAATAAATTTTTAATTAATTTATATTTTTAAATAAAAATAAAATAAAATATTAATATTTATAATATAAAAATTTATATAATTAAATAAAATATTAATAATAATAATTTTAAAAATTTTATAAATTATTTATTATTAAAATAAATATTAACTTTATTAATATAAATTTATTTATTTTTAAATATTTATTAAAATATTTTTAATAAAAATTAAATATTAACTTTTTAATTATAAAAATATAAATAATTTTTATATTAAATATAATTTTTAAAAAACATTTTTTATATATATTAATTTAAAAAAAAATATTATTAAAATTAATTTATTTAATAAAAAAATATACGGTTTATATAATATTAAAATATTTAATTAAATAAATAATTATAATTAAAAATAAATTATTATTATTTTTAAAATTTATTTTTAATTTAATTATTATATTTTTTAATTTTATTTTAAATTAAAATTATTAAATTTTTATATTAATTAAAAATATTACATAATTTTTTATTAAAAAATCTTATTTAATTTTTAATTTTTTTAATTTTTTACGTTTTTATTTAAAATATTTAATAAATTAATATTTTTTTTTATAAATTTAATAATATTATTTTTATATTTTCGAAATTTATTTAATATTATATTTATTTTTTTTATTTATTTTATAATATTTTAATTAATATAATATTAATAATTTTTTTTTTATTATTATTATTATTATATTATAATTATATTATTTAATTATTTTTATAATTTTATAAGTTTTAATAAATGTTTAAAACTTATTAATTAAATTTTTAAATTTTAATAAAAGTTTAAATAAAACATATTATAATTAAAATATAATTTAATAAATATAATAAATAATAATAATAAATTATTACTTTTTTTAAATTTAAAATTAAAAATTTATTAATATAAAAATTTATTAAAAAATATTTATAATATTTTTTAAAATTATTTTATTTATATTTTTATTAATTTTAATATTAAAAAATATAATATAATTTAATTATAATAATATTAAATTTTATTTTATTTAATATTAAAATAATATTTTATAATTAAATATATATTTATAAATAATAAAATAAAAATATTATAAAAAAAATATAAAATTATTTTACCGGAAAAATTATTAAAATATAATATAAAATTAAGTTTATTATATTTTTTATAATATAATAAATATTAAAAAAAAACAAAATTTATTTTTAAAATATTATAAATTTATTAATATAATTATTTTTTATTATTTTAAATTTTTTTTAAAATAATTAATAATAATTAAAAATATATTTTTATTAAAATTTATATTAAAATATAATAATTATTATTTAAATAATTATTAATAAATATTAAAATTTATTATTAATAATTATTTATTAATATAAATAATTAAATTATTTAAAAAAAAAATTATAATTTTTATTAAATTAATTTTATTTTTTAATATAACGTTTTAAAAATATTATTTAAATTATATAAAATATTTATTAATAATTTAAAAAATTTAATAACGTTTTTAATATAATAAATTAAATATTTATTTTTATTATTTTATTAAAATTATACTTTTAATTATTATTTTATAAATTTATAAAAAATAAAAGTTATAAAAATAATTAAAAATAAAAAAAAATATTAATAATTTTAAAAAATTAAATAAAAAAAAAATAAAAATTATTTATTAAATTTATTTTAATTAATTAATAATTAAAAAATTAAAAGAAATTTAAAAAAATTTAATTAATTAAATTTTAATTAATTTAAAAGTAATATATAAAATAATAAAATAAATTATTAAAGTAAATAAAATAAATATAAAAATATTAAATATTTAAATAATAAAAAATAATAATTAATTAAAAAAATTTAATTAATAATAAATAAATTAAAATTATAACCTTAATTTATTAAAATTAAAAATTTATAAAAAAAGCAGTTTATATATTATTATTTACATTTATTTTATTATTTATAATTAAATAAATTAAATTTAATTTTATATAATATATAAATATTTTTTTATATTAATATATTAAATTATTTTTTATTAAACTTTTATTAATTTATTAAATTTTATTATAATAAATTATATATTTTAAAAAAAATTAATAAATTTTTAAAATAATTAAAATTATATCGTTTTTATAAATATTTATTATATTAATATATTTTATAATTAATAATTATATAATAATATTAATATTTAAAATAATATATATTTAATTAAAAATATTTATATTTAAAATATATAAAAATAAAATTTTTTCGCTTATTTTTAAATTAATTTTTTTTTTTAAATATAATAAAATTATTATTTTAATTATTTATTATTTTATTTTATTTATTATTTTTATTAAAATATATTTTATATTAATTAATATTATTAAAATTAATAATATAAATTAATAAAATTAAAAAGTTATTATTATAATAATAAATTAAAAATTTTATATTAAATAATATATTAAATATTATAATTAATTTTAACGTTTATTTATAACGGAATTTAATTTTTTTTATAATTTATTTAAGTTTTTTAATAAAATTTAAATTTTTTTACGTTATTTTTTATTTTTTAAATTAAGTTTTTTTATAATAATATAAATAAATTTTAATATAATTTTAAATATAATTTTAATATAATTTTATCGTTAAAAAATATAAACAATTAAAATAATTTATTTTTTATATATTTTAATTAATTTATTATTTTAAATAATAATTTAATCTTATAATTATAAAATAATAATTAATTTTAACATTAAATAAATAATTTAAAAATAAAAAAAATATTTAAATATTTATAAAAATTAATAAATTTAAAATAATAAATAAAATATTAATTACGTTAATATAATAAAAAAAATATTTAATATATATTTGAAATATTTTTAAAATTTAAATTATTAAATTTTTTTTAAATATTAAAATTATTATAATTAAAATTATAAAATAAATTAATATAATAAAATATTTAAGTAAAACGATATAAATTTTAATTATTTTAAAAAACTTATTAATTTTTTAAGAAATATATAATTTATTATAATAAAATTTTAATAAATTAATAAAATTTAAATAAAAATAATTTAATAAATTAATATAAAAAATATTTATATATTATATAAAATTAAGTTTAATTTTATTTTAAATTAAAATAATAAAATAAATATAAATAATAATATAAAATTATTTTTTATAAATTTTTAATTTTAATAAATTAAAAGTTATAATTTAATTATTTTATTTAATATTTAAAAATTTTTTTTTTAATTAACTACCATTTTTTATCGTTTTAAATGTTTTAATATTTTACTATTTATTAAATACTTTTAATAATTAATTTTATCGTTTATATATCGCTTTTAAATTAATCGTAAAATTTGGTTAATTAACTTTTTTAAATTTATTTTATTTTTTTAAAAATTAATTAATTAAAAATAAACTTAATAAATAATTTTTTTTCCTTTTTTTCGTTTTAATTATTAATAATTTTTAATTTTAATATTTTATAATTTAAAATTTTTTATAAATTTATAAAATAATAATTAAAAGTATAATTTTTAATAAAATAATAAAAATAAATATTTTTAATTTATAATATTAAAAACGTTATTAAACCTTTTAAATTATTAATAAATAATTTATATATAACTTTAACGATATTTTAAACGTCGTATTAAAAAATAAAATTAATTTAATAAAATTATAATTTTTTATTAAATAAGCTTAATTATTTATATTAATAAATAATTATTAATAATAAATTTTAATATTAATCGGTAATTATTTAAATAATAATTATTATAATATTTTTAATATATAATTTTTTAATAAAATATATTTTTAATTATTATTAATTATTTTAAAAAAATTTAAAATAATAAAAATAATTACATTAATAAATTTTATAATATTTTAAAATAAATTTTATTTTTTTAATATTTATTATATTATATAAATATAATAAATTTAATTTTATATTATATTTTTAATAATTTTTTAATAAAATAATTTATATTTTTTTATAACATTTTTATTATTAATATTTTATAAATATATATTTAATTATAAAACGTTATTTATTAAATAAAATAAAATTTAATATTATTATAATTAAATTATAATTATATTTTTTAATATTAAAATTAATAAAAAAAACGTAAATAAAAATAACTTAAAATATTATAAATATTTTTCGATAAATTTTATATTAATAAATTTTAAATTTTAATTAAAAAAAGTAATAATTTATTATTATTATTTACTATATTTATTAAATTATATTTTAATTATAATATATTTTATTTAAATTTTTATTAAAATTTAAAAATTTAATTAATAAATTTTAAAATTTATTAAAATTTATAAAATTATAAAATAATTAAATAATATAATTATAAATATAATAACGATAATAAAATAAAAAAAACCTTAATATTATATTAATTAAAAAATATTATAAAATAAATAAAAAAATAAAAATATAACGTTAAATAAACTTTAAAAATATAAAAATAATATTAATAAATTTATAAAAAAAAAAAATATTAATTTATTAAATATTTTAAATAAAATAATAAAAATTTAAAAAAATTAAAAAAAATTAAATAAAATTTTTTAAAATTTTTAATTAATTATAAAAAATTTAATAATTTTTAATTTAAAATAAAATTAAAAAATATAACGATTAAATTAAAAATAAATTTTAAAAATAATAATTTATTTTTAATTATATTAATTATTTATTAAATTAAATATTTTAATATCGTATAATTATATATTTTTATAAAACAAATTAATTTCCGATAATATTTTTTTTAAATTAATATACGAAAAATTTTTTAAAAAATTATATTTAATATAAAATTAAACGCATTTTAAAATTTAAAAAAATTAATATTAATTTTTATTAAAAAATATCGATAAATGTTTAAAATAAATAATATTTATACCATTAAAATAATATTCGTTTCGGTAATAAATAATATAAAATTTTTTAAAACCGTTATTATTAATATTCGTTTAATATATAAATTTTTACGTTATAAATACCGATATTTTATTCTTATTTTTTATTAAAAATATAAATTAATTAAAATTTATTTTAATAACATTATAATTAATTAATATATAAAAATAATATTATAATTAATATTATTAAAATAAAAATATTTATAATTTTATTTTAAAATATCATTTTTACGGAAATAAAATTATAATATTTTTATATCCGTTTAATTATTTATTAATTATTAAATTATATAACCTTTTAAATAAAATTAGTATAATATTAAAATAAATAATATTAAAAAATTAATAAATTTTATTATTATTATTATTAATTAAAATTTAAACTTTTTTAAAATTTAAAAGTTTAATTTAAAAATTTTAATATAAATTTTAATTATAAATAATTATTAACGTTATATATTTAAATAAATAATTTATATTATATATTATTAATACGGTTATAAATTTTTAAATAATATATTTTTTAAAAAATTTTTTTATTAAAAAAATTTAAAAATGTTTAAATATTAAATTAATATTTATTTTAAATTTTTTAATATTATTATTTATAATATTAATAATAATTTTAATAATATTAAATTTAAAAATAAAGTTTATATTATAAAAATTATTTATTATTAAGTTTTAATAAAAAATATATTAATTAATTAATAAGGTTAAAAAATATTATAATTTCGTATAATAATTTATAAAATTATAAATAATAAACTTTAAAAATTTAATTTTAACATATTTTAATTTTAAATAACTTTTAAAAATAATTAATATATCGTTAATTTTAATAGTTTATTTTTTATTTTATTTATATTTAATATATATTTTAAAATTAATATAAATTTATTATTAATTTTAATTTAAATTTAAAGGTTTAATTATTTAAAAATAATAATAAAAATTAAAAATTAAAGTATAATAATTAATTAAAAACGTTTTTAAATATAAAATAATTAACATTTTATAAAACGTTTTTTATATTATTTTAATAAAAGTAAAATTTTTTATTTATTAAAAAAATTTATAAAAAACTTTTATAAGTTATTACCGTTATTAATAAAAAACGTTATTATTATTTTAATATATTAAACAATATTTTAACCTTTAAAAATATTTATATTAAATTATATATTTAATTTTAAAAATGTTATAATTTATAAAAAAATTAAAAATTTAATTATTTAAAATTAATTTTAATTTCGATAATTATATAATTATATTAAAAAAATTTATATATATAAATAATTTTTTTATATTAAAGTTTATATTTTACGATAAAAAAAAAGATAATTTTATTTTAATATTAAAGTTTTATATAAATATTAAAAATAATTATATTAAATAAATCGTATAAAATTTTTAATATAAAAAATTAAAATGTTTTTATTTTTAAAAATTTTATAATTTAAAATATATAATTTAATAATTTATTAAAATATGATAATTTTAAATTATATATAATTTATAAATTAAAAATAAAAATATTTTAGTTTTTATAAAAATTATAATTAATAATTTAAAATTATAATAATTTCGATAAAAATTTATTATAATATATATATTTATTATTTAAAAAAATTAATTAATATTTAATATTTATTTTAATATTTATATTACGTTATTAAAAATAAAAATTATAATTTAAAATATTATTATAATTTATATTTAATTTATTATTTTAATATAAAAAATAATTTTTATAAATTTATTTATTAAATTAAAAATAAAATATTTTAAAATATTATTATATATTATTAAACTTTTATATAATTTTATTAAATTTAAAATATTAATTTAAAAATATATTTATGTTATTATTAATAATAATTATATATAAAATTATTAACAAATTAATTTATATTTATTTATAATAAAATTAAAACTTTTTAAATTTACCGATTTTAAATAAATATATTTTAATATTAATATAATAAATTTTTATTACCGAAAATAAAATATTTATAAAACCGAAATTAAAATACGTTCTTAAAAATTTTAAATAAAAAATTAAAGATTTTAACAATTTTATATTAATATTTATAAAAAAAAATTAATTATATTTATTATATAAAAAAATTAAACCGAAAAATTTAATTTATTAAATTTTAAATTTTAAGATATAATTAAAAATTTATTAAATAATAATTTATAAAATTTATATTTTATTAATTTATTAATTTAAAACTACTTTTAATTATTTAATAATAATTTAATATTTATAATTTAATTTAAAAAACGAAAATATTTAATTTTAAAATTTAATAATAAATAAATAATAAAATTAAAAATTTAATTATTAATTTTAATTTTAAGATTTTCGTTTTATGTTTTTATTAATAAATTATTTATAAATAATTAAAATTTTAACTTATAAAATTAATTATATTATTACTTTTAAAATAAATAATTAATTAAATAAATAATAAAATATAAATTATTAAAAATATTATTTATTAATTATTTATAAATATAAATATATAATATATAATATTTTAATTAATAAAATTTACAGAATAATTTAAAAGATTTAATATTAATTATATTATTTATTATATTATTAATATTATTTTAAAATAACTTTTTTTTTAAAATTTCCTTAATTTTATATATTAATTTTTTTTTATATTAATATTTAATATAAATAAGTAATATTAATAAAAAAAGTTAATAATTAATTTAATAATAATAAAATAATTATATAAAAAATAAGAAATAAATAATATTATTAAATTTATAATAATTATAATTTTATTAACGTTATAATTAAAATATTTTAAATAAAATTATAAAAATATTAATAAAAATAATTAAATTAATTTAAGTTAAAAAAATAAATAAAATAAAAAATTAATATAAAATTTATAATTAATTAATTACGAAAAAAAATAAAATAAATAATAATTATATAATAATAATATGTATTTATACGATATATATTTAATTAAAAAAAGTATTTATATATTTAAAATATATAAAAATAAAATTTTCGTTTATTTTTAAATTAATTTTTTTTTTTTTAAATATAATAAATTATTATTTCGTTATTTATTATTTTATTTTATTATTTATTATTTTTATTAAACGTATATATTTATTAATAATAATATTAATTATAATAATTTAATATTTAAAAAATTTAATAATTTAAATTTTATAAAATATTTTAAATATACGTTAAATATTTTTTTATTATATAAATATAATTAATATTTTATTAATTATTTTAAAATTATTAATTTTATAAATATTTAAATATTTTTTATTTTTAAATTATTTATTTAATATTAAAAATTAATTTTTATTTTATAATCGTAAAATTAAATTATTATTTAAAAATAATAAATTAATTAAAAATATATAAAGTAAATTATTTTAATTTATTTATATTTTTTAAACGATAAAATTATTATTAAAATTATAGCTTTTAAAATTATATTAAAAAATTTATTTATATTATTATAAAAAACTAAAATTAAAAAAATAAAAAAATTAACGAAAAAAAATTTAAATTTTATCGGAAATATTAAATAATTATATAAAAAAAATTAAACTTTATTATAAATAAACGGTAAAATTAATTATTAATATTTATATATATTATTATAATAAAATTTTTTAAATTATTATAATAATAACTTTTTAACTTTATTAATTTATATTATTAATTTAATAATATTAATTAATATTAATAAATATATATATTTAATAAAAATATAAATAAAATAAAAATAATAAATAATAAAATAATAATATTATTATTTAAAAAAAAAAAAAATAATTTAAAAAATAAATAAAATTTTATTTTTATATATTTTAAATATATAAATATTTCTTTTAATTAAATATATATTATATAAGTATATATTATTATTATATAATTATTAAATAATAAAACGATAATATTATTATATTTAAAAAAAATAAAAAAGTTAATTTTAAAATAAATAAAAATTTATTTTTTATATATTTTAAATATATAAATATTTTTTAATTAAATATATAACGTATAAATACGTATTATTATTATATAATTATTAATAAAATTAATATCGTAATATTATTAAATTTTATTTAAATTTTTACCATTTATATATATATTATTAATACGTATATCATTATAATTATTTAAATAAAATTAATATTATTTAATTAAAAAACTTAAATAATTAATATTTAAATAATAAAATTTTATTAAAAAAAATTTAATTTACTATTCTTATAAATATAGTTAATTAAAAGATAAATCCACATAAAACTTTAATTAAACAAGTTTTAATTTAATAAATAATAATTATTTGATATGGTTAGTTGTTTTAAATGGTATATAAGGGGTGTGTCAGTTTATGTGTATACTCGATTGCTTTCGTCCCCTGAAATTCAGCCTCGACAACATCCTTATTATGAAAGGAAGGTCTCGGAAATATGGAACAACGAAGAATCAAAAAAGCAAAACTTCTTCACCCAGGGAGAGGTATGTCATTAAGGATCTGAAAAAATGCGCAGCAACAGGCCAAATTTCCATTTATTTAAATTCATAATCAAAATGTTATATCCATCGGCTTGTGTTTGGTCGAAACAGCCCCTAAATTCACACTTCCAAGATGTACTCCAGTACCTCTTCACCCTCCCTTCTTCCATTATCCTTCCTTAACGCCCATCCACCACCGCCGTCCGCCTCGCGACCGGCACCGAGGCCGTCTTAGTCGGGGGGCTAGGCAGGGGCAGCTCGGTCGAAGTCGTCCATGCAGAACCAGTCGCCGTGGCACCAGCAGCCGTCGTTGCAGGCATCGCAGAGGGTGTCGCTGGGCGGGTCCTCGTCCACGAGTCGCCGATGTCGAGGAAGTCGCGACGTACTCTCGCGCCGGCAGTACAGGCACCGGTTGCACTCGGTCCGGTCAGCGGCGCCGAGCACCCATTGTTGCAGTACCACCGCAGCTCTCGCAGCCCTCGGCGCAGCCGGACCACTGCGCTGGGACGCTGGGGAGTGAGGTGTGAGGAGGAGTTAGGAGGGTGGTGAGAAGGGAGAGGTGCATCGTGGTGGCGGATTGTATTACGTATTCCCTTTTTATCTTGTTCAAGCTTGTTTGGGTCAGCTTGGTGTGCTTATTGTGTATCTCGCTTTATTATCGTCGGCTGTGTGCACCTAGTAAGGATTCCCAAGACGCAAACCCCTTTAAATACTGAAGCGACGGCGGGGCGTACCACCCTGGCGCAACATGTTATCATAGTTAATATTTCTGCCTTCGCGATCTCCAGGCTTGCAACGCTGCGATGCCACTACACGCGCATCTCTGTCGTAATGTTCATTTAGCCTGCATAGGCGCTACCTAGCCGACAAGCAAAGAGTCCTCGAAGCTAACTCAGTAAGCTTAAAATGACTCGACGTTACCTAGTCTTGTTCTAGGCTTCTCTGAATGGTTCGAACATCCTCCGGCTTTAGAATTAGGAGAAGGGTTCGGGACCGAGGATGGAACAGATGGGAAATGGATAACTAGGTAGGTACCTAGGTACTTAGTGATTGTCAGCTAGAAGATCTCTCGTGTCTCACGATTTCTCTATCAATACCTATTTATTAAGTATTTATGTGTCTAAGTTAATTCCCAAGGTTGCCATAGTAGGGCTTTTGAGGATCCATACTGGATATTGGTGTTCGTAAAGAGGGAAGTGGTGTCGTTGGTTTTGGTCGCATTATAAATTTATCACCACTCGTCTCCTCAATTAGACGATTCCTTGCTTGAGAATGCTGATATTAACAGATAATATGATCTCACACTCGCTCTCGTACATCCCTCTGCGTACATTCTATACTACAATACCAGGGAATGCGAATTAATCGCCTGGGCACGCCTTCGCACTGGCCTTCGTTGTTAGATATGTCGTACTTCAACAATTCGGTTGTCGAGGGCCTCACCAGGCCTCCCACTTCTGCCCTCCGATCGCTATAAGCCGGTTGAATAACTCGTCCCGCATCGGCAGAGCGGTTATGCGTCGCACGTTCCCGGTCCGGTCTGTGATCTCCAGGCCGTCCGCCACCTCCCGGCCGAGGGACCAGCCTACCACAATCTTGGCCTTCCCCGTAGCCGCCAACCTTCTTAAGCTCGGCAATGTCGCTGATGGCGATGGTCCACAGCGGATGCAAGTCCTCCCGCTCCGCCGACCCGATCTTCTCGATGGTCGTGTCGATGCTGAATGACACGGCGGGGATCGTCGACTTGGTCGTGATGGCGGGCCCGTGGCCCTTCTGCCCCTTATACCGGCCCTTGAAGTCTATAGGT
>CADCWY010000008.1:0-23235 GCA_902806535.1 Hypoxylon rickii
TTAAAAATTAATAATTTAATTTTTAAAATATAATTTTAATTTATTATTTTTTAATTTATTAAATTTATTAAGTTAAAATATTTTTTAAGTTTTATATTAATTTTATAATTTTATAAATAAAATATTATAATAAAAAATTATTTTATATATTTAAAATAATTTTTTTAAATAAATTATTATATTTATAAAAAAACGTTATAATATAATAAATTTTATTTTAATAATTTTATAAAATTATTTAAATAAATTATAATTATAATTAATTTAATTTAATAATTTAATAAAATTATATATAAATAAAATTATTAATAAATTATTAATATTAAAAATAAATTAAATAAAAAATTTTTTAAATTTTTAAAAATATTAATTTTAATTAATTAAATTAAATAAAAAATAATTAAATTAATATAATAATTTTAATTATTTATAAAATAAATAAATTTTTAATTAAATTAAATAAAATAATTAATTAAATTTTAAAAATAAAATAAATAATAATATAAATATTATTAATTATAAAATTTAAAATAAAAAAAAAACTTAATTTTTTAAAAAATTATAAATTTTTAATTAATATATATATAATTAATTAATAAATTAAATTAATATAATTTATATTTAATAAATAAAATTTTTAATTTATATTTAAAATTTTATTTTAAATTTTTATTTATACGTTAATTTTAAAAAATAATATAATAAAATAAATATTTAAATTATTATTTATTATAATATATATATTAATTTATAAAACTTATAATTTTTTTTTTTTTAAAAATTAAGTTTTTTTAAAATTTTATATATATAATTATTAAAATATAATTTTTTAATAATAATAATAATTTAATTAATTTTATATTATAAATATTATTTTATTAATATAAAATGTTTTTAATTTTAAATATAATTATAATAAAATTATTTTAAATAAATAATAATTTATTAAATATAAATTATATTAAATTTAATTTTTTAAATTTAATTATATATATTAATTAAAAAAAATTTATAATTTTTATAAAAAATTAATTTTTTTATATTAAATTTTATATAATTATAAATAATAAATTAATTTTTTAATTTTAAAATTTAATTATTTATATTAATAAATATAAATAATTATTAATATTATAAAATTTAAAATATAAAAAATTTAATTTTTTAAAATTATAAGTTTTATTAATTAATATATATAATTAAATTTAATAAATTAAATTTAATATAATTTTATTATTAATAAAAATAAATAATATTTTTATTATTTTTATTAAATAAAAATTAATTTAAATATTTAAAATAAATTTTATTTTTTATAATTATTATTATAATAAATAATATTATAAATATATATTTTTATTATATAATTTTTAAAATTAACATATAAATAAAATTTTAAAAAATAAAATTTTAATTATTAATTTTTATTTTATTTTATTTTTATTTATATTTTAATTATAAAATAATTAAATTTAATCGAATTATATAAAATTTTATATTATTTTTTATTTAATATTATAATAAATAAATATTATTAATAATTATATAATAATAATATATATTTATACGATATATATTTAATTAAAAAAATATTTATATATTTAAAATATATAAAGAATAAAATTTTTTATTTATTTTTTAAATTAATTTTAATTTTTTAATTAAATATAATAATATTATTTTATTATTTTATTATTTTTTTATTAAATATATATACTTATTAATATTAATTAATATTATTAAAAATTAATAAAATAAATTAATAAAAATTAAAAATTATTATTATAATAAATTTAAAAAATAATTATTATAATAATATATATAATATTAATAATTAATTTTAATTATTTTATTAATAATAAAACTTAATTTTTATTTTTATAATTTATTTAAATTTTTACGATAAAATTTAAATTTTTTTATTATTTTTTTATTTTTTTAATTTTTTTTTTATAATAATATAAATAAATTTTTTAATTTAATTTTAAAATTAAAATTTTAATAATAACTTTATAATTTAAGAAAATATAAATAAATTAAATAATTTATTTATTTATATTTTTAACCGATTATTATTTTTAAATAATAATTTAATTTATAATTATAAAATAAAAATTAATTTTAATATTAAATAAATAATTTAAAATAAAAAAAAATATTTAAATATTTATTAAATTATTAAATTTTAAAATAATTAATAAAAATATTAATTATATTTATATAATAAAAAAATATTTAATATATATTTAAAATATTTTATAAAATTTAATATTAAATTTTTTTTAAATATTAAAATTATTATAATTAATAAATTATAAAATATGTTAATATAATAAAATATTTATATAAAATAATATAATTTTAATATTTTAAAAATTTATTAATTTTTTTTTTTAATATATATTTTATTATAATAAAATTTCGATAAATTAATAAAAAATTTAATAAAATAATTTTAATATATTAATATAAAAAATATTTATATATTATATAAAAATTAAATTCGATTTATTTTAAATTATAAATAATAAAATAAACATAAATAATAACGTATATTATTTTTTTTTTATAAATATTTTAATTTTAATAAATTAAAATTATAATTTTTAATTTATTTATTTAAATAAAATTTTTTTTTTAATTAATTATTATTTTATTATTTAAATATTTAATATTTTATTATTTATTTTATTTATTTTAATAATTTATTTTATTATTTTATTTATTATTTTAAATTAATTATAAAATTTAATTAATTAACTTTTTTAAAATTTTTTATTTTTAATTATTAATTAATTAAAGATAATATTAATAAATAATAATTTTTTTAATTTTAAATTTTTAAAATTATTAATATTTTTTTTAATTTTTATATTTTTTTAATTAATAATTTATTATTTTTATAAATTTATAAATAATAATTAAAAATTATAATCTTTAATTAAATAATAAAAATAAATATTTTAATTTATTATATTAAAATGTTATTAAATTTTTTAAATTAATAAATAATTTATATATAATTTAAATTAATATTTTTAAAATTATATTAAAAAATAAAATTAATTTAATAAAATTATAATTTTTTTAAATAATTTAATTATTTATATTAATAAATAATTATTAATAATAAGTTTTAATATTTATTAATAATTATTTAAGTAATAATTATTATAATATTTTTTTAATATAATTTTTAATAAAATATATATTTTAATTATTATTAATTATTTTAAAAAATTTAAAATAATAAAAATAATTATATTAATTAATTTTATAATATTTTTAAAAATAAGTTTTATTTTTTTTAATATTTATTATATTATGGAAATATAATAAATTTAATTTTATATTATATTTTTAATAATTTTTTTAATAAAATAATTTTATATTTATTTATAACGTTTTTTATTATTAATATTTTTATAAATATATATTTAATTATAAAATATTATTTTAATATTAAATAAAATAAAATTTAATATTATTATAATTAAATTATAATTATATTTTTAATATTAAAATTAATAAAAAAATATAAAGTAAAAATAATTTAAAATATTATAAATATTTTTTAATAAATTTTTATATTAATAAATTTTTAATTTTAAGTTTAAAAAAAAATAGTAATTTATTATTATTATTTATCGTATTTATTAAATTATATTTTTAATTATAATATATTTTATTAAATTTTATTAAAATTTAAAATTTAATTAATAAATTTTAAACATTTATTAAAATTTACGAATTATAAAAATAATTAAATAATATAATTATAAATATAATAATAATAATAAAAATAAAAAAATTATTAATATTATATTAATTATAAATATTATAAAATAAATAAAAAAAATATAATATTAAATAAATTTTAAAAATATAAAAATAATATTATTAAATTTATAAAAAAAAAATATTAATTTATTAAATATTTTTAAATAAAAATTTAAAAAAAAATTAATAAAAATTAAAAAATTAAATAAGATTTTTTTTAATAAAAATTATATAATATTTTTTAATTAATTATAAAAAATTTAATAATTTTAATTTAAAATAAAATTAAAAAATATAATTATTAAATTAAAAATAAATTTTAAAAAAATAATAATTTATTTTTAATTATAATTTTATTTATTTAATTAAATATTTTAATATTATATAATCGTATATTTTTTATTAAATAAATTAATTTTTAATATTTTTTTAAATTAATATATAAAAATATTTTTAAAAAGTATATTTAATATAAAAATTATTTACGTTTTATAATTAAAAAAAATTAATATTTAACTTTTATTAAAATATATTTTTAATAAATAAAAAATAAATAATATTTATATTAATAAAATTAATATTTATTTTAATAATAAATAATTTATAAAATTTTTATATTATAAATATTAATATTTTATTATTTTATTTAAAAATATAAATTAATTAAAAATTTATTTTAATAATATTATTAATTAATTAATATAAAAATAAAATTATAATTAATATTATTTAAAAATAAAATATTTATAATTTTATTTTTAAAAATACTATTTTTTTTAAAAAATAAAATTATAAATTTTTATATTTATTTCGATTATTATTAATTATTAAATTATAAAATTTTTATAAAATTAATTATAATATTAAAATTAATATATTAAAAAAATTAATAAATTTTATTATTATTATTAAATTAAAATAAATTTTTTAAAAATTTAAATTTAATTTAAAAAATTTTAATATAAATTTTAATTATAAAGTAATTATTAATTTATATATTTAAATAAATAATTTATATTTTATATTATTAATATGGTTATAAATTTTTAAATAATATGTTTTTTTAAAAAAATTTATTAAAAAATTTAAAAATATTTAAATAATATTAAATTAATATTTATTTTAAATTTTTAATATTATTATTTATAATATTAATATTAATTTTAATAATATTAAATTTAAAAAATAAAACTTATATTATAAAAATTATTTATTATTAAATTTTAATAAAAATATATTAATTTATTAATAATTTAAAAATATTATAATTTTATATAATAAATTTATAAAATTATAAATAATAAATTTTAAAAATTTAATTTTAATATATTTCGATTTTAAATAATTATAAAAATAATTAATAATATTATTAATTTTAATAAATTTATTTTTATTTTATTTATATTTAATATATATTTTAAAATTAATATAAATTTATATTAATTTTAGTTTAAATTTAAAAAACTTAAATTATTTAAAAATAATGGTAAAAATTAAAAGTTAAAAATATAATAATTAATTAAAACATTTTAAATATAAAAATAATTTAAATATTTATAAAATATTTTTTATGTTATTTTTAATAAAAATAAAATTTTATTTACTTAAAAAATAAATAAAAATTTTTATAAAATTATTATTATTATTAATAAAAATATTACTATTATTTTTAATATATTAAACGATATTTTAATTTTTAAAAATATTTATATTAAATTATATATTTAATTTTTAAAAATATTATAATTTATAAAAAATTAAAAATTTAATTATTTAAGTTAATTTTAATTTTAATAATTATTAATTATATTAAAAAAATCTTATATATATAAATAATTTTTTTTATATTATAATTTTATATTTTATAATAATAAAAAAATAATTTTATTTTAATTTTAAATTTTATATAAATAAAAAATAATTATATTAAATAAATTATATAAAATTTAATATAAAAAATTAAATAATTTATTTTTAAAAAATATTTTTTTAATTTAAAATATATAATTTAATAATTTATTAAAATATAATAATTTTAAATTATATATAATTTATAAAGTTAAAAATAAAAATATTTTAACTTTTTATAAAAAATTATAATTAATAATTTAAAATTATAATAATTTTAATAAAAAATTTATTATAATATATATATTTATTAAAATTAATTAATATTTAATATTTATTTTAATATTTATATTATATTATTAAAAAATAAAGATTATAATTTAAAATATTATTATAATTTATATTTAATTTATTATATTAATATAAAAGATAATTTTATATGTTTATTTATTAAATTAAAAAATAAATATTTTAAAAAACGTTATTATATATATTAAATTATTATATAATTTTATTAAATTTAAAATATATTAATTTAAAAATATATTTATATTATTATTATTAATAATAATTATATATAAAACCATTAATATTTAACTTATATTTATTTATAATAAAATTAAAACCTTTTAAATTTAAAATTTTAAATAAATAATATTTTTAATATTAATATTAATAAATTTTATTTAAAACTTTTAATAATAAAAATACTTAAATTTTTAAAATTTATTAACTTTTATAATTAATATATATAATTAGGCTTAATAAATTAAGCTTAACGTAATCTATATTAATTTATTTTTATTACTAAAAATAAAATATTTATAAAGCTAAAATTAAAATATATTTTTAAAAATTTTAAATAAAAAAATTAAAAATTTTAATAATTTTCGTATTAATATTTATAAAAAAAATTATATTATATTTATTATATAAAAAATTAAATTAAAAAATTTAATTTATTAAATTTTAAATTTTTGATATTATTAAAATTTATTAAATAATAAATTTATAAAATTTATATTTTATTAATTTAATAATTTAAAATTACTTTTAATTATTTAATAATAATTTAATATTTATAATTTAAATTTAAAAAGTAAATATTTAATTTTAAAATTTAATAATAAATAAATAATAAAAATTAAAGATTTAATTATATTAATTTTAACCTTTAAAACTTTTACTTTTACATTTTTATTAATAAATTATTTGTAAATAATTAAAATTTTAATTTATAAATTAATTATATTATTATTTTAAAAATAAATGATTAATTAAGTAAAATAATAAAATATAAATTATTAAAAATATTATTTATTAATTATTTATTAAATATAAATATTTAATATATAATATTTTAATTAATAAAATTTATAAAATAATTTAAGATTTAATATTAATTATATTATTTATTATATTATTAATATTATTTTAAAATAATTTTCTTTTTAAAATTTTTTTAATTTTATATATTAATTTTTTCTTATATTAATATTTAATATAAATAAATAATATTAATAAAAAAAGTTAATAATTAATTTAATAATATTAAAACAATTATATAAAAATTAAAAATAAATAATATTCGTTAAATTTATGATAATTATAATTTTATTAACACTATAATTAAGGTATTTTTAAATAAAATTATAAAAATATTAATAAAAGATAATTAAATTAATTTAAAACTGGAAAAATAAATAAAACAAAAAATTAATATAAAATTTATAATTAATTAATTACAAAAAAATAAAAAATAATAATTATATAATAATAATATGTATTTATATAGTATATATTTAATTAAAAGAAATATTTATGTATTTAAAATATATAAAAATAAAGTTTTTATTTATTTTTTAAATTAATTTTCCTTTTTTTTTAAAATAATAATATTATTATTTTACCATTTATTATTTTATTTTATTTATTATTTTTTATTAAACATATATATTTATTAATAATTATAAATATATATTTTATTTTATAATTTTTTAAAATTAATATATAAATAAAATTTTAAAAATAAAATTTTAATTTTATAATAAAAAAAATTTATAAATAATAAAAATTAAAAATTATTAATATAATAAAAAATATATATTAAAATTAAAACTTAAAAAAAAAAATTATTTTAATTTATTATTTATTAATAATAACATATTTTTTCAGAAAATATTACATAATATTTTTAAAATTTATTAAAACATTTAAAAAATTTTAAAGTTTTTAAATCTTTATAAAATTAATAAAAATTGTATATAATATGATTAATTTTAATTATTTTATAATTAAAATATAAATAAAAATAAAAATAAAAATAAAAATTTATAATTAAAATTTTATTTTTAAATTTTTATTATATATTAATCTTAAAATAATATAATAAAATACATATTTATAATTTATATTTATTATTATTAAACATAAACTACATTAAACTTAATTTATTAAACCTAACTATATATATTAACTAATAATAAAGCTCATAACTTTTAAAAAATTTAAATCTTTTTTATTCCAAATTTTATAACTATAATAATTTTATTAAAATTTTTTATTAACTTTTATAAAATAAATTTTTTAATATATTTAAAAACTTTTTAATTTAAAATATATTTTATAAAATATATTTTTATTATTTAATTTATTATATTTTAATATAAATTTTTATATTTTATAAAACTTAAAATAAAAAAAACTTAATTTTTTAAAAATTATAAACTTTTTAATTAATATATATAATTAAACTTAATAAATTAAATTTAACGTAATTTATATTTAATATATTTTTATAACATTTTTAATTTTAAACAATAAATTTATTTATATAATAAAAAATAATTAAAAATTACATATAACATAATTAATTTTATTATTTTATAATTAAAATATAAATAAAAAATAAAAATAAAAATTTTAATTTACAGCTAAAATTTTATTTTTAAATTTTTATTTATACATTAATTAAAAAAATAATATAATAAAATACATATTTATAATATATATTTATTATAATAATTTAAAAATTATATTTTAATTAATAATTATAATTTTTAAATATTTTAAAGATTTTTTAAATTATAATAAATTTTAAATTTTAAATTTTATTTTTATTTTTTATTTATATTTTAATTATAAAATAATTAAAATTAATTATATTATTATAAAACTTAAAATAAAAAAATTTAATTTTTAAAAAATTATAAACTTTTTTAATTAATATATATAATTAAGCTTAATAAATTAAGCTTAACATAATTTATATTTAATAATTATACATAATTTTTATTATTTTATAAAATTTAAAATAATTTCTTTTTAATTTTTTAAAAAATTATAAATTTTATTAATTAATATATATAATTAAACTTAATAAATTAAATTTAACATAATTTATATTTAATATATTTTTCGTTATATTTAATATATATTTATCATATATTTATTTAAAATTATTATATATTTTATAAAATAATTTTTTAATTTTATTATAATATATTTTTTAAATAAAATTATTAAATTTAATATTATTAAATATATACGTAAATAATAAAAAATAAATTAAAAATAATTATAATAATAATTTTTTTAAAAACCTTAAAATTAAATTTTTTATATAATTTAAAATATATAAATATTATTACGGCTTTAAAAAAAATATATAAACCATTTTAATAATTTATATTTAAAATAAAAATAAAAATAAAATTAAAAAATCATAAATTTTTATTTTTTTAATTTTATTTTTATTATAAAAAGTAAAAATTAAATAATTATTAATATAATAAAAAATATATATTAAAATTAAAATTTAAAAAAAAAAAAAATTATTTCCATTTATTATTTATTAATAATAATATATTTTTTCGGAAAATATTATGTAATATTTTCGGATTTATATTAAATATAAACCACATTAAGCTTAATTTATTAAGCCTAATTATATATATATTAATTAATAAAACTTATAATTTTTAAAAATTTAAGTTTTTTTTTATTTTAAATCTTATAATTAATAATATTTTACGTTATTTATTTTATCTTTTAAAACTTAATTAATTATTTTATTTAATTTAATTAACAATTTACTTATTTTATTAATAATTAAAATTATTATATTAATTTAATCATTTTTTATTTAATTTAATTAATTAAAAATAAATATTTTAAAAATTTAAAAATCTTTTATTTAACTTATTTTAATATTAATAATTTATTAATAATTTTATTTATATATAATTTTATTAAATTATTAAATCAAATTAATTATAATTATAATTATATTTAAATAATTTTATAAAATTAATAAAATAAAAATTTATTATATTATAACATTTTTTTAAATATAATAAATTTTTTAAATATAAAAAATTGATTTAAATATATTTAAAATAATTTTTCTTATTATAATACTTTTTTATAAAATTATAAAATTAATATAAAATTTAAAATATTTTTATTTAATAAATTTAATAAGTTAAAATAATAAATTAAAATTATACCTTAAAAATTAAATTATTAATTTTTAATAATTAATAATAAAATTTAACATATTTATTATTTTATTTAATAAAATTTATTAATTTTATTAATATAAATATAAATAATTTTTAAATCTTTTATTATAATTAATAATTTTTATAACCTTTTTTATTATTAATAAATTTTTATTATCTTAATAAAAACTAATAATTATTAAACTTTTTATTATAATTAATAAACTTTTACTTTCTTAATAAAAACTAAAATTCCTTTTTTAAAAAGCCCGCTTATTTTTAACGCCTTTATATTAAAAATATAATTTTATTTATTTCCTTAAATTATTAAAACTTAAGGAAATTTCGTTAAAACCTTAAATAATAATAACCTTTTTTATTTAAACTAATTTCTATATTAAAATATTAACCTTTTTTTAAAATTTTAATTTAACGTTAAATATTTTAATTTTTAATTATAATTTTCGTTATATTAATTTTATCAATTAATTTTTTCTTTATTAACTTATTAAATTTTAATTTAAACTTTATTAAAAAATATCCTTTATTTTTATTAAATTTAATTTTTAATTTTTAAACCTTTATTTTTATTAAAAATCTATTATAAATAAACCTTAATAAATTTTACCAAATTTTTTTAAATAAAAACCGTTTTTTATTAAATAAAAATTAAATATTATAATTATTTTTAATAAAATTTATAAAATATTAATTATTTTCGTTATTATATATAAAAATATTAATTATTTTATTATTATATATAAAATACCATTTATTTTTATTATCATATATAAAGTATTTATTATTATTTTTTTATTTTTACATTTTATTTAAGTTTATTAAATTATTTATATAACTTAATAAATTTTTATTTATAAAAAATTTAATTAATTTTTTAAAATTTACTTTTTATTTTTAATCTTTTCTTTTTATTTATAATATATTATTAATTAATTTTTTAATTTTATTTTATTATCTTATAACCCCTTATATTATTATTAATTTTACCTTTTTAAATAAAATAAAATTAATTAATTTTTATTATTATTAAAAAATATATTATTACTTAAACTATTTTTTCGTAAATTTTTCTTAACTATTAATTTATTTTTTATATCATTTATAATTTACCTCTTTATTTTTTAATCTATTTTTATTTAATTTTTTAATTTAAATATTTATTTTTAATTTTTTTAAAACTTATTTATATTATAATTTTTTAAAGTTATTTATTAAATTATTTAAATTAAATATTTAAACCATAAAATTTAAATATAATAAAACCTTTATAAAATATATTTAAATTATTTAAAATTATTTTAATAAATTTTTAAAAATTATATATTATTTAAATTTACTGTATAATTTAATTAAATTATTGTAATAATAAAAAGTATTTTAATATTATTTTAATTAATTTTAATTTTTTCGTTATTAATTTTTTTTAAAATTTATTTAATTACGCTATAATTAAAGTAAATATAATTATAATTAAAATAAATTTCGTTTTTATATTTTTAAAATATTAACCGCTTTTAAAGATATATTTAATATTAAATTATTTATTAAAAATTTATTAAATTTTAATAATATTATTTATATTTTATTATTAATTAATTTTATTAAGGTAATTTAAATAATTAAAAATTAAACTATATAAATTATTTTTATTTTAATGTTTTTAATAAAAACAATTATATTATTATAACTGGTAATATTTATTAATATAATATATATCTTTTATTAATTTTATATATATTTATATTTAAGATTTTATCCATTTTATTATAATTTTATAAAATTTTATTATTTTTTTTCGGTAATATTTAAGTTTAATTTATTATTTATTTTATAAAAATTAAATAAAAAAATTTTTATATTTTCTTAAATTATATATTAAAACATTTTATTAAGGATTTTAAATTTAATTTATTTAATATTTTATAAATAATATAAAATATATAATATAATAACATTAAAATTTTTATTAATATTAATATTATTTTTTAAACGATATAATTAATTTACTTAATTAAATTTATAAATTTATTTATTTTAAATATATATTTATTTAAATATATAATTTTATTTTTTTAATTTATAAAAACTTATTAATTACTTTAAATTTAATAAAAATATTAAAGATTATTTTAATTATTTTTATAATAAATAAAAAATTTATTATAAAAATTTTTACTTTTAATTTATACCTTAATTTAAACATTATTATTAATATTATTAATTTAATCCCATTTTTTATTTTATTTACCTTTATTTTTATTTTATTTATTTAATAATTTAAAAAAAAATTAAAATAAAATAAAAAATTAATTAAACATTTTTAAAATAATATTAATTAAAATAATTAATTTAAATATTTAAAAAATTTAATTTATTTTATAATAATTATTAAAATTATAACAATTATTAAAATTATAATAATTATTAAGATTATAATAATTATTAAAATTACAATAATTATTAAAGCCATAATAAATATTAAAAATATTAAAATTATAACAGATATTAAAATTATAAAAATTTTAAAATTATAACAATAATTATAATAGTTATTAATAATATAAAAATTAAAATAATTATTATAAAAATGTTTATAACAATTACAATAATTAATATTATAAAAATAAATTTTATTATATTTAACATTTTATATAATAAATATTTTATTATTAAATTTATTTTAATAAATTTAATAAAAAATATATTAATATATAAAACAAATTATATTTAAAAATAAATAAATTTTAATTCGAATAATATAAAATGAAATTTCGTAACATTAAATATATTATAATTAAAAAATAATAAAAAAAAATTAAAAAAATTTATATAAAATAAAAAATAACAAAAATAATAAAAAAAAATTAACTTAATTAACTTATATTATTTCGTTTTAATTTATAAATAACTATCGATTTATAAATAATAATAAACTTATATAATTAAATATATTAACAAAATTATAACATTATTTATATATAATATTTACTTTATTAAATTTTAAATTAAATAAATTTTTTTATATATAATCAGAAAATTTTATTAAAATAAAACTTTAAAATTAAATTTTTAAAACTTAAATATATTCATTTAATAAATTTACATATTTAATTAATAACATTTATAATATTATTTTAATTAAACTAAAAATTTAAATCTTAATATAATAAAATTTAATTTAATTATATATAATTATTTTTAATTTTAACTTATTTAAACAATTTTTATTAATTAATTATTATATATAAAAATTTTAAATATTTTAATAATTTAATAAACCATAATTAATTTATAAAATTTACTTTATTTATTAAAATTATTTTAATTAATAAACTTAATAAAATTTAAAACATTAAAAATTTTATTATATTATAAAATAAAACATATTTTTAAATTTATATAATTAAATAACTTATAAATTAAATAAAAATTAACATTTTAATATTAAAATATAAATTATTTTTAATAAATTTTAACTTAATTTATTATTTAATATTTTTTTTATATAATATAACATTATTTTTAATTATTTAAATTAAACCTTTATATTTAAATCATATATAAATTTAATTATAAACATATAAATTATATAAAAACATAATTTTATTAAACGAAAATTTTTATAAAAATAAATATTATTATATTTTAAAAATAATAATTTAAATCATTATATAATATATAAACCTTTTAAAATTAAATAATAATAAAATTTTTATAATTACTTATTTATTAAATAAATTAATAATACTTTTTCGGCTATTATTAATTATAAAATTATAAAAATTATTCCATTCGTTAATATTTTAAATAAAAACATATATATTTTCCAAAAATAAAATTTAATTATATAAAAATTATAACTAAAATAAAATAATTTATATTTTATAAAAAAACCTTAATTATTTATATAATAATTACCATAAAACAAGTTAATTAAAATAACGTATACAACATATTTTATTAATTTATATAAAATATTAAATTATTTAATTTTATAATTAACACGTTTTAATTTAATAAAAAATTATTAATATTTAAACCATATTTTATAACAATAAAAATAACCCCGAAAAAATTATTATTTTTAAAAATAACCCATTTAAAAATTTTCATTTTAAATATTAAAATAAAAAATTTATATTTATAAAAAATTAAAATATTTTAAATTTATAATTAAAACATAAAAACTTGTTAAAAATTATAACATTTAAAAACAGCTTAATATTATTAAAATATTTAAAAATAAAATAATATACGTTTTATTTATAAAAACTAATAAAATTAAATTAATTATATTATTAAAATATATAATTTAAAAATTAAAAATAAAAAAATAATAAATAAAATATTAAATACGATATATAAAAAAATAAAAATAATTTATATAATTAAACCTATTTTTAATTATTTTATATTTATAATTTAAAAATAATTAACGGTAAATGTAAAGCCGGATAATTATAAATTTAAAATTATTTAACGTTATTATTATATTAAACATTTACTTTTTACTTTTATAAAATAAATAATAAATAAAATTTAAAATTTTTATATATATTTATTATAAACGCTTTTAAATTTTTCATTAATTACTTATATAATTTAATTATAAAAATTATATAATTATTATATTATTTTAAAGCTTTAAAATTATAAACATTATTTTAATAAATTTTAAAAATAACGCCGTTTTTACATAATATTTTATAAATTAATAATTTTATTATTTATAAAATTTACCATTATATATATTAACAACTTAATTATATTTTTTCGATTCATAAAAAAAAATATATAATATTTAAAAATAATTTTCCATTTATTCTTAAAATTTAATATTATAATTAACTTATTTAAATTATTTATTAAATATTTTATTATTTAATTATTAAATTTTATAATTAATAACTTTAATATAAATATTACTTTTAATTATATAATTATAATTAAAAAATTAAATTTTTATTAACCTCATTAATTTAAAAATATATATTAACGTTATTATATTTTTATAAAATTTATTCCTTAATTTACTTAAAAATTTTCCTATTATAAAATATAAAATAAACTTATTTATTAATAACTAAAAAGTAAATATAATTTTTAAAACTTTTACCATTTAAAAAATAAATTAAAAATATTAAATTTATTTAATAAATAAAAAAAAGAAAAAATTTTTAATTAATTTAAAATATTTTATTTAACTTATAAACTTTATACATTAAAATTATAATTAAATTATTTTTATAAAAATTAACACTTTCCATAAAAAATTTAATATTATATTATTTTATAATAACAATTATTAAAATAAACATATTATATTTATAAATTTAATATAATTAATATTATTTTTAAATAAAATATTTATACACATTAAATAACAATATTAAATAATTAAATTAAAAATAATATATTTAATTTAAATATATTAAAACTTATATATTAAATTTTAATTTTATTAATATTTAATAATTATTTTAACCGATTATAAAATAATATATAACGTTATTATATAAATAAATTTATAATTTATAAATTTAATTAAATTAAATTTAAAATTAATTATTATTTCGATTTAATTTTTTAATTTTAATTAAATATTAAATATATTTTAAATAAATAAACTTTATTTCAGATATATTATTATAATTTTTATAAAATTAAACAAAAAATTAAAAAAGTTATTAAATTTAACCGAAATAAATTAAATAACTTTATAAATAATTTTAACTATATTATTAATACATTTATTTATATAAATAATATATTACGTTAAAAATTTTAACCAGATATTAAATAAATTTTTATTAATAAAAATCTTTAATAAAATTATAAAATAAAAAACCATTTATATATTCCTTAGATTTTTTTTTACGTTTAAAATAATATTAAATTATTATATAATTAAAAACGGATAATTATTAATAATTTTATATTTTTATTAATTATATATATGATATTTTTCATATAATTTATAATAAAAATATTATTTCGATTTTCGTTATATAATATATAATTTTAATAAATTTAATATTTAATTTTTTATAAAAAATTAATTAATTATATTAATATTATTTATATTATTAAATTTATTAAATTAATTAAAAAATTAATAAAAAATTAAAATTTATTATTAAATTAAACATATTTTTATACGTTAATAATAAATTTTATCGTTAATATACCTACCGTTTTATTAATTAAATTTATATGATATATATCCGGCTTTAATATTTTAATATATTATTAATTATAATATATAAATCATTTAAAAAACTTTACTTATATTAAAATATAAAAATATTTTATTAAAAATTAAGCTAATATATTTTTAAAATATTAATAATTATAAATTAAAAATATTAATTAAAATTATTTTTAATTAGGATAAAAAATTTATATTTAAATTTTAATAAATTTTATAACGATAGTTTAAAATCGTTTTAATTATATTTATAAGTTATTATTCCTAAATAAATAAGTAAAATAAATGGAAAAATTAAAACGTTAAAATTATGATAAAGTTTTATATTATTATTTAGCCGGATATTTTTAAAAAATATTATTTTATATTATAATATAATTTAAATAACTTAAAATCTTTTATTTTTAATAAGTTTTTTAATAAAATTATCTTCGATTTTTAACTTTAAGCCTTATTAATAACTTTTAAAGTTTTTATTAAATTTCTTAATTTTAAGGTTTAAAAATATTATATTAATAAAAGGTAAAAATAATAATTAAATATATTACCGTAAACGTTAAAATACGTTATAACGAAAAAAAACCTTATATAATTTAATATTAAATAAAAATATTTTTTAAGTTATATAAAAGATATTACTTTTTAAAAATTAAATTAAAAGTGATTTAAATAATATATTAAGCTATTTATTATTATAAAAAGGTTAATAATTTAATATATAAATTAAACTTATTAAAAACTTGGAAAATTTATTATATTATATTAATAATATAATTTATTTTAACGTTTTTAACGAACGATTTTAAGTATAATAACATTTAAAGTTTAATAAAATATTTGTTAATAATAATATTAATAAATAAATTTTATATAAAATTAAAAATTAAGGAAATAAAAATTAATAAATAAAATAATAAACTTATATTAAAATATTTAATTTAATAAAAAGATATAAGTTAAAAAATAATAAATAATATTTTAAAATAATATTTATAAAAATACTTTAAAATTAATAAAAGCTTTTAATAAAAAAACCATTTATTTTTAAGATTTAAAATAAAAGATTTAAAGTTATTATATATTAATATCGTTATTTTCGATAATAAAAGTAATAATTAAAAAATAATATAAATAATATTAAAAATTAATATTTAAATACCGATTTTTTAACGCCTTTAAATTAATTAAATATTATCCGATTATTTATTTTATTTCGAAATATTATAATAACTTATAATTATATATTTAAACAATGTTTAATTAATTAATTTTAACCATTTTATAATCGTTTAAAACTTTTAATTATTTATTTAAGCTTTTTTATATTTTATTTCCGATAATAACTATTATTATTAAGCTTTTTTTTTAAAATAATAACGCATAATTGGTAATTTTTTATTTAAAAAAAGTGATATTAAATATAAACCACGTTAAGCTTAATTTATTAAGCTTAGTTATATATATTAATTAATAAAACTTATAACTTTTAAAAAATTTAAGTTTTTTTTATTTTAAGTTTTACAATTTATTTTTTAATTAAAATATTTAAAAAGCTTTAAAATTTTAAGTTTTTATATTTATATAATAAAATTTTTAAACCGTTTATCGGTTAACGATAACGGTTTATCGGAATTTATTAAAACTTATTTTAATAAGTTTATTACCGACGGCAGGTTCGTTTTATTAACTTAAAAATTTTCTACCGTTTAAACGGATTTTATTTTTATTTTATTTTTTTAATTATTTTAATTAATTAAAATTATTATATATAATAACGGGTGGTAATATTTATTCGAAAAATATTTTAATATATATAATATTTTAATGTTTTTATTTTTATAAAATATATTTAATTAAATATATAAATAATAAATTAATAATATATTAAATATAAATATATTTAATTAATTATATAAATAATATATTAATATTACGTTAAAAATTTAAATACGTAAATATATTTAATAAATATATTAAATAATAATTTTATAAAATTAAATTAATTAAATAATTTTAAGTTTTATTAATTTTAATTTTTATATTATTATTATACGTTAAATATTAATTAAATTAATTATATAATTATCGAATATTATTTATAATTATTTATAATTATAAAAGTATTTTTATAATAATTTTTAAAAATTTTATTATAATATATTTTTCGAATAAATAATTTTTATAAATAATAATAAAATTAAATTTTTTATATTTTATAAATTATTATAAATATTTTTTAATTATATACGTATTATATAATACGTATTTTTATAATATAATTATTAAATTTTTATTTTAAATTTTATAATTTATTATAATAATAAATATATTAAATTATATTAAATTATATATAATATATATATTTAAATTTTTCTTAAATTATATAATTTTATAAATATTATATTAAATAATTTTAAAAATTATTTAAAAATTATTTTAATATTTAATATATTTAATATTATTATTAATATAATAATAAATTTTTAAAATTTATTTATATAAATTTTAAAACACTTTATTTTAAATTTAAAATTATGCTTCTATCCGATATATTTAAATAATAATGTCATAAAATAAAAGCCTTTTCGTTAAATAGCTAAAATAATTTATGTTAATGTATCACCACATTAAAACTTAAGGCTTTGTCACAGCAAACGAAAAGCGGTCTGCTCAACTTTCGCAACTGCTTTTACAAGATGGATTACGAAGCTTTGAAGAGCAATGGAGCGAGGTTGAGGACCGTGATGGCGTTCGTCTGAGCTGGAATGTTTTCCCTAGCTCCCGAATGGTCAGTCTGTATGACCCTGTCCATTTCCCCATCGCGATCTAACGTTTCCTCCAGGAGGCTTCTCGACTTGTCGTTCCTATCGGTGCGCTCTACACTCCATTAAAGGAAAGCCTGATACTCCTCTGCTTCAATTTGAGCCTGTAACCTGCAAGCAGCCATGCCGTTCCGTGCTGAACCCGTTTTGGTGTGTTGTTTTCTTCGATACTTGGGTTCGCGCTTCGAATATCGAGCTAACGTGTTCTTCCCAGCCAAGTCGACGTTCGAGCCCGCCTTTGGATCTGTCCATTCTGCCTCTCAAGGAATCCTTTACCTCCTCACTACAAGGATATCACACCCAATGCCATTCCTCCCGAGCTACACCCATCCAATACCACAATAGAATACAGACTATCACGACCGGCTCCCAGTCCTCCTATCTTCCTCTACGTTGTCGATACTTGTCAAGAGGATGACAGTCTTTCTGCTTTAAAGGAGTCGCTCATCATGAGTTTGAGTCTTCTTCCCGAGAATGCACTGGTTGGGCTGATCACATATGGCACTATGGTATGTGTTTTTCTAATGCCGTGTCTGTGGTGACTCGAATCTAATAGGAGTTCCTAGGCACAAGTCCACGAGATCGGATATACCGAATGTGCGAAGTCGTATGTCTTTCGCGGAAGTAAAGATTATTCTGCTAAACAGGTTCAAGAGATGTTAGGATTACTTGCCCTAGTCTCCGTCCCGGTATGCCGCAACAGCAGCCTGGGCGGCCGATGCTACCATGGGACCTGCTACTCGGTTCTTGTTACCTGTGCAGCAGTGTGAATTTCAATTGACCAAAATACTCGAGCAAATGCAGAAAGATCCGTGGCCTGTGGCTAGCGATAGGAGAAATCTTCGTTGTTCCGGTGTCGCGCTCAGCGTTGCCGTTGGCCTTCTCGAATCCTCTTTTCAAAATGCTGGCGGCAGGATCATGCTGTTTGCGGGTGACCCGCTACCGAAGGGCCTGGAATGGTAGTTGGTCCTGAGCTGCGAGAACCAATTCGGTCACATCACGACATTGATCGGGACAACATCAAGTACTACAAGAAAGCCCTAAAGGTTAGTGTTCCCAATCTGCCTGGTAGAGTAACAGGCTATCCTAACAAATTACAGTTCTACGACAACCTGGCAAAACGAACGGCCCATAATGGCCATATAATAGATATATTTGCTGGGTGCCTTGATCAGGTAGGCCTACTTGAGATGAAGGGCTTGTGCAACTCGACCGGTGGCCACATGATTCTTACGGACAGTTTTACCTCATCTATGTTCAAGCAATCGTTCATTCGCGTTTTCGAGAAAGACGAGGACGATAATTTGCTGATGGGTTTCAACGCTGTTCTCGAGGTTTTGACCACCAAGGAGTTGAAGGTAACTGGGCTAATTGGGCACGCCGTTTCATTAAATAAGAAGTCAACCTCAGTAGGTGAGACGGAGTGTGGTATCGGCAATACATGCTCATGGAAAATGTGTGGTATTGACCCTAATGCCAGTTACGGCGTCTATTTTGAAATTGCGAGCCAGGGTGGTCCCACACAGCATCAACAAGGCCAACAGAAGGGTATGATGCAGTTCTTGACATATTATCAACATCCCTCAGGGCAATTCCACCTCCGCGTTACTACCATCGCCAGGAACCTGAGCGGCCCAGCCGGCGACCCCGCTATCGCACAGTCCTTTGACCAGGAAGCAGCTGCGGTCCTCATGTCCAGAATTGCGGTCTTCAAGGCGGAAGTCGACGACGGCCCCGATGTCCTCCGTTGGGTCGACCGCATGCTTATTCGACTATGTTCACGTTTCGCCGATTACAGGAAGGACGACCCTTCGTCATTCAGGCTGGAGAAGAATTTCACACTCTATCCGCAGTTCATGTTTCATCTTAGACGGAGCCAGTTTTTACAAGTCTTTAACAACTCCCCAGACGAGACGGCCTTCTACCGTCACGTGCTTAACCACGAAGATGTCAGCAATTCGCTCATCATGATACAACCGACTCTTGACTCGTATACCTTTGATCAAGATGGTGGCCAGCCTGTATTACTAGACTCGACGTCTATCCAACCTACTCATATTTTATTGCTAGACACCTTCTTCCATATCCTTATCTTCCATGGCGAAACTATCGCCGAGTGGAAAAAGGCTGGCTACCAAGACCAAGATGGCTACGAAAACTTTGCCGCCTTACTTGAACAGCCGAAAGAAGACGCTAGGGTAGGTATAGAGTCATGCTACTATTATCACCGTTGTACTAATCCCTGTCACAGGACCTCATTGCAGATCGATTCCTCTTCCTCGGTTCATTGTATGTGATGCCGGCGGCTCGCAGGCGCGATTCTTGCTCTCGAAACTTAATCCCTCTACGACACACTTCTGGGGCGTATGGCGGTGTTGGCGCCCAAACAGCGCAGACCATATTTACAGATGATGTATCCTTGCAAACTTTCATGGATCATTTGATGAAGTAAGTGACGAGCTATTTTAAATATCCGGATTTTTAAGCTGATCATCCGTGACAGATTGGCTGTGAGTGGCACAAATTAGGCCCGAAGAGCTTCGGGTTTGTGATTTACCCTAAAGGCTCGGCTGTTTATGCTGGGTCCCTTTAATAGGAAACGATAAGAAGGAAGCCTTGCTGTTCAATGTAGATACCATTGCGATGGATTAGACTAGCCTCAATACCATGTCAAGCCCACTTCTGAAGTATATTTTGGAATTTGTCCCAGGCTCAAGGGCTCGTGTATTCTCGAACTTCCTTATCACTCCACTAGATTCTTGAAAATCACATGCATCAATGATATTTTCGGCTCTCCTTTCAAGATTGCCCTCTACGACTGGTGACTGAGGAACGGCGAATGACGTCCAGGGACTTGACCTCAAGTGAATAAACATCTGCATATCTACTTGGTACATATTTATGAATCATATTTTTAGGCTTTTGTTATACTATACCACTAGAGGCCACTCCCTCCGGAGCGGCACAACAGCCTAAGGTTTCTCTATATTTCTTTCAAGCCACCGGTTTTCAAAAATTTCCTATTTGGGAAATTCTGAATTTTGCTACACCTTGACCACGATACAATAACCTAAGGAAACCTTAGGCACTATGCCACACTTTTCTTCTTGCACCTGCTACTTTTTATAATTTAGTAGATGCCTGGCGGCAAATCTAATGGGTGCCTGCCTATTCGCTTACTAGGTGCATTACATAATATGCATGTAGTGCTGGGTACGTACACGGTACGGATCCGTACCTTATCAATAAGATAAATTTCTTTTTAAAAAAGCCCCGGTACGTATATATCTGATATTAATTTAGTAAGGACAGAACAGCCTGAGACCCATATAATCCTGCTATAGTAGGTACGCACCATCCCACCATCTAGGGTTTTTTTTTTCGGCACACAACTGATTTTCCTAATCAGTCCCTCCAACTTCTAAACTCTCTCAAATCTTGAATTTCGATCGCACCTCGCGAGGCTTAGGACGTTTCGCACACAAATTTCCTCGCGCCATTCCAATAGACAAACCTTCGCTGCTGGCAATTTGAGCCAAAATGCGTGAGTCTGATGTTTATGAGCTTTGCTGCTTCCGCGGGCTGACCACAACGTAGCTCCCAAGTTTGATCCTAACGAGGTTAAGGTGATGTACGAAGTCGTCTTTCTACTGCATCTGGCCTTGGCTATTCCGACTCACGTTTAACCCTCGCTCAAAACTGACCCAATATCCTACAGCCACCTTAGAGCTACAGGGCGGAGAGGTTGGCGCATCGTCTGCGCTCGCCCTCAAGATTGGCCCCCCGGCTTGTCGCCAAAGAAGGTCGGAGAAGACATCGCCAAGGCCACTGGTGACTGGGTAGGCCTTCGATTGACAGAGCTTAACGCCGGGCTTTCAGCTGATAACATTGGTGTCGATAGAAAGGCCTACGAGTTACCGTAAAGCTTACGATCCAGAATCGTCAAGCTGCCGTCTCTGTCGTTCCTACTGCGTCTTCCCTCATCATCAAGGCGTTGAAGGAGCCCCCGCGACCGAAAGAAGGAGAAAAACATCAAGCACTCGAAGAGCGTACC